>JAJIBD010013807.1:0-53725 GCA_021461705.1 Cryptotis parvus
AAAAGTTTTAAATAGCAGAGATGTATGTCTATGGATATTTAATATGGCAGCAGCAGTGATTATGATGTTTTGTCTTATTTTTTAAAAACAGAGCAGTTATTAGAAATCTGTGTAGCTGTCATCTTCAAAACAATGCATAAAATCCATGAGATCTAATTTAAGCTTCAGATTTCACTCTGAATTTAGCCTTTGTGTCGATATTTGCTATGCTTCAGAAGCCCTGTTGGTTTTGTCAAAGGCAGCAACTTTGAAGTCAAGAGGATGAGGAACCACAAGAACTATGTGGCCATCAGCCCTGGTGACATCCCAGAGGGTGCTGATCACCCTGGGAGTAGGAACTGGCAAAGATCCTCAACTCCTGTTTATATTTCTTATTATTGCTCCAAGATTGTATATGTTAGGTTTTAAAGGAATTTTCTTTCCCTTTCTGTGACATCTTTAATTGTTTTCACATCTTCAGTACAGCAAACAAATTAATTTAACGTATGATTATTTTAGACTCTGAGGAAAAAATCTACAGGCAAAAATATCATCTCTGTTTTTCTCAGGTTATTATCTCTAATAAGAAAAGAGTTGAGGGGCAGGGAGTGATAGTCCAGTGGGTAGGGCGTTTGCCTTGCACGCAGCCGACCTGGGTTCGATCCCTCGGCATCCCATATGGTCCCCAAGCACCGCCAGGAGTAGTTCCTGAGTGCAGAGCCAGGACTTACCCTGAGCATCACTGGGTGGACCCAAAAAAGTTAAAAAAAGAAAAAAAGAAAGAGAGTTGATAGATGTTAAATCGAGATAGGTTCTATATTCAGTGCCCACACCACACTCTTGCAAGTTCCTTCATTGCATTTTTACAAAATTTACTTGGCTACTCCTTCCATTGTAGTCTTTAAGATTCATTGTAGGGGTGGAGGGATGGGTGCTGGAACACTGTATGATTGAAACCCAAGCATGAACATCATTGTAATTGTATATCTCACAGTGGTATAATAAAAAATTTAAAATGAAAAAGATTCATTGTAGGAACTCTATATTTAATGGCATGAGTTTTAAATCTGTTTCTTTAAACTTTAAATTACTTTTAAAGGATATCTATGAGTCATTCTTTTAATCTAAGAGAAATGCATGTCTCTACACTTATTAATCTTTTAAAATCTTTAAATAGGTTTCTTATGTCAGAAGTTTTAATGTTTTCAATACAGTCTAATCTTTAAGTGATATATGTGAATCTTAAAATGGACCTGGATTTAAAAAAACCATTATGTATTATTTGACCCACTTAAGTAGATACCCAGCCTTGTCTTAAATTTTTTTGACTTATGTAAGTTTTACAAATATCCGAATTCCCAAGAATCTTAATGATTCAAGGGAGTCTCATAGAAAAACATTCATTTATTTACTTATACTCATATATCTCAATGAATGAGTTAATTTTTTAAATGGTCCTGAAAAATTTTAAATGGTCTCAAAACAATTTCTCTCCACTTTCTCTGAATATATTCCAGTTACTGAAGTTCCTGTTCTTAATCAGTATTACATGAACCATTTTTCTTTTGTTTATAATTTTTCCATTCTGGAAACGCCTGCTGTTAATACGAATCAGCCTATTAATGTGTATGTTAGGTTAAAAGGAGCTCTTTTTGTGTCATCTTTCATTATCAGTTAGCTGTAAAGCAGGCTTCCCTCACTGAGCTGAATGAAGCTCTATGTGGTGACCTGGTACAATAACGCACAAAAGCAGCAGCAGCTGCTAAGCAACAGGAGTGCTGGTGTGAGATCAGGTACATGACGCACTCCCCGAGGGAGGATTACATGCTCTGCCCTGGAACCTGGCTTTGTGTCCCCCGCATATGCATTCGGGTGCTCAGAGGGCATCAGGGTCACTAAAGCACCAGACTCCAGGTGTTCTCAGCCCACCTGATCCAAAACAAGCCAGCCCTAAGCTTTACACTCTCAGTTTCAAAGCAACCATCAAAGGGAAAGGGGCGCTAAGAAGTAAAGTGGTACTGGAATTATGGGCATAGAAAATCATCATTCACAGCTCTGTAAATCACCGGACTCAATTAAAAAATTTAAAAATAAGCAAAGCAACAGATTTGCACAAATAGTTCTGAATTCAGCACTTTCCTTAGAACGAAGAGGCCGTGTCTTCAATCGGCAAAAATGATTGGCGCCAACACTGAAGCCCACTGGCATAATCAAACATATTGGCAAACCTGGAATTTGTATTGATCTGAAATAATTCTATCAGGAGTAATTCAATCTAGAAAATGTCTATTACTTTAGTACCAATTGATAGTTTAATCTTTAGATTTCACTATCCAGTGTTTTGGGGTTTTATTGCTTTTTGGGTCACACCGGCAATGCTCAGGGGCTACTCCTGGCTCTGCACTCAAGAATTACTCCTGGCAGTGCTCGGGGGACCATATTGGATGCCAGGGATCGAACCCAGGCCGGCTAGGCCGGCCGCATGCAAGGCAACGCCCTACCGCTGGACTATCACTCCAGCCCACTATCCAGTGTTTTGGGATCTGATTGTTGTCTGTGCCTTTTCTTATGGAGAGTCACAGTTATAGGAATTCTAAGACAGGATGCATAAAAACAGGGTATAAAAAAAAACCCCAAACTTCCTATCCACTTGCTTTTTTTAGAAAGGAATGAAAAAAAAGGAAAATATATATATATATATATATATATATATATATATATATATATATATATATATTGACAACAAGTTTTGAAGAACATAATCTAGGAAGTCATTCATACTGAATGGTCTTAGCTTGCATCACATTTTCTTCCCTTCACTGTTGAACTGTGAAATCTACATCAGAGGTCAGAGCTCATCTATGAACAACAGCATCTGAAAACCACCATTGATGCCTACGTGATCTGGGACTTGGACTGTTGAATCAGGGAACCATGAGTGGTAGGAGAGCAGTATGCTGGGCCGTAGGGACCCGGGAGCCACGTTCACGTTAGATCCTCCCAAGGAACTGAACCAAGTCTTATACTTTGTACCATTGTGTGTGTGTTGGGAGGGAGAAAGACGCTGCTTTTAGCAACTGGCACAACTACTCCTGAAAGGAAGTCACTGTATGTATAATGAATCTGCTTAGAGAATGTTCAGGCAGAGGCGAAGCTAGGACCCAAACTCACAGACACTTTGCTTTTTTGTGATTAGTTCTTCCCACCTGCCTTATAAATCCTTATGCTGAGAAAGTCTCATTGAAAGAGAGAGACACCCAGGGAAAATAATCCCCTCAACTGTATACAAAAGCAGGATGCTTCACCAACTCATGGAGCTATTGAATATTAGCAGTGCCAGAAACTTGGAGATTGTCATTTGAGAAATGAAGAAAGAAGTTCAAAGAAGTAAATACACCCAATATTACATGATTAGTTGTGGTCAAGCCAGCAATAAAATTCAAGTCAGTACAATTTCCTCTGTAGTTTAAATCAACATTGTTAATGGCTTTACTGTGAGGACAAATGTTCATGTTAATATATTAAAATTTGAGGGTAAGGCAAAGGCCCACTTAGCACAATATCCCTTTGAGCATCAACTTGGAATATACAAAATTAACTTTCTTAATAAAATGGTCCTGGATGAATGTTTAATGTATCTCTCCCCAACAGTGAAATTTAAATATGAATGTTAATATTTTCTTTTGTGAAATTAATTTTGGTCTTGTAATAGCATTTTGGTTTAGAAGTATCTCTTAAAAAAGCATGTCTCTACTCCCACCCAAAAGAAGGAAAAAAAGAATCAGGTATTATCACAGTCATATTTTCTCTTATGTTCTTTTTTTATGTTGTTTTATGTTCTAAGTGCCTGGTAGAGTTTATTTCCCTAAAGTAAGACATTTTAAAGAAATACTGGAACACGGATGAGTGTTTGCCTCTGTGGGCAATGCTCCTGAGTCTCATGTAGATATGGTACCTAATAAGAGAGAGAAGAGACTTAAAAAATTCCCCAAATGGCACAAAACCAGTATTCTACTTAGATGAAATCACTGTTGCCCCCGCTGTTATGTCTGTGGCAGACATTTTCTCATTTCCTGTATTTCTTTTTCATCTCAGCTAACAAGCAGCCAAGAATGTCACACAACTTCACGCAGCTTCATTCTATTCTGCTTCCCTTCCTCCACTGTGCCTTCTGCGGTTGTGTTCCGGCTCTGTTTATCATGGAAGCAAGCAGAGAAAAGGGGTCCTGTCTGTCATATAACTTTTTGGTGCAGAGAGATGGAACAGAGCCCAGAGCTCTGTTTTCCAGGCTCCAGGGCAGACGCCAGTTCTTTGAAAAGAGAGCACAAAGGCCACTGCAGAACAGTAGGGACAAAGAGACAAGTCTTGGGTGTTAGAATGGGTGCTGCTCTCGGGCCTCTCCTCTCAAGCTGGACAAGAAATGAGTGTGAGAATACTTGTAGATGAGTCATCGGTACAAGTGGCATCTCAGGCCATTCAATATGCCCCCATTTAACATGAAAAACTAGAGGGATGGAATGTTCTAGAACTAAGAATCATTGTGCCTGCATATATGTATGAATTCTAAGAGAATAATAATGGTTTTCCATATATTTGCTGTAAAAATAGGTTAATTTTATGAAACTACTTTATCAACAACATGCCATGCCTGTATCATGAACATTACACACAACTGATGATGAGATTTCACTTATTTAATTCTCCTTTTTTCTGATTGCATGTATAGGAGATTACATATTAAAGCAAAGGAACAGAACTGTGGTCAAAAAAGAACTGAAGGATAGTTTAGGAGATGAGGAAATGAAAGAAACATAAGCAGAATAGAAATTAATAGCAATCATTGATGGGTCCCTGGATAAGAGAAAAATAGGCTAACTTAAATAGTTGATTGGGTGAATGGACGGATGTTTGGTTAGTTCACAGGATAAGTGAATGGCTAGTTGGTTAGTTTAGGAGCAAATCATTGAATTGACTGAGTTAATACTGCTCTAATCTGGATGTCACGCGCAGGTGACATCCTTAATACTGTTTTGCTTTATCATCCTCTATTCTAACATCATTTCTTTCATCTCTCCCATAAACATGTAATCTAAAATGTGGATACTTAACATAGTGGTTAAAGATCGGAATTAAAAATCCATACTTACTGTCTTGGAAGCTCAAGTTTACCACTTACTACTCTCCATCTGGTGTTGCATAAGACAGTTTCTTTAGTATTATTGTTCCTTGTTCCTTCATATAAAATGGAACTAGCAATAATGTATACTGCATTAGATATTTGTGAGAATTTGTTAATATAAATAAATTCAGTTGCTATAAAGCATTTTAAACAATTCCTGCTCAAATAGTAAGCAGTATGTACTAGCTATGTATTAAAACCTGATTTTTCAGTATAATGCACATCTTAAATGTATCTGAATGCTGTTGTTATAAATCTATTTTTGGGGCCGGGAGCAATAGCCCAGTGGGTAGGGCATTTGCCTTGCGCGGCCGGCCCATGCCGGCCCGGGTTCAATCCCGGCATCCCATATGGTCCCCCGAGCACCGCGGGAGTAATTCCTGAGTGCAGAGCCAGGAGAAACCCCTGAGCATTGCCGGGTGTAACCCAAAAAAGCAAAAAAAAAAAAAAGGAATATGGTCTTATGAATTATTCATGTTGCAAGACTATATCTAGTTTTCTGAATAGTGTTTCTCATTCCATTCCATTAACCTAGTTATCTGTTCAGTGACAGGCACTAAGTTTCAGATCATCTCAAGCCTGAACTACCACTAGCACCACCTAGAAAACATTCCAATCAGATTCTCAAATCTCAGTACACTTGCTCTACAGGACTTGTTAGGACACATTCCCATACCCTGTAGCTCTTGGGGTGGAAGCTAACATTTTGCATGAGATTACCCACACAGCAGAGCCTGGCAAGCTACCCGTGTCGTATTTGATATGCCAAATACAAGTAACAATTATAGACCTCATTCCCATGACCTGATGGAATGTTTTGAGGCTCTTTATGTTCCTGAAGCAAGCAAGTACCCTTGGGCTCTACTTCATGAGACAGGGCATATGGAGATGTTACTGGTGCCCCGCTCGAGCAAATCCGATGATAAACGGGAAGACAGTGACAGTGAAGAAGTCCTTGAGAGAAGATGATGCTGAACCAATGGCCACATTCTGGGGAAGCAGTTACTGTCAATGTTCTTCTAAGAACCTAACCAAGTATTTCCTGAAACACATCCCTGAGTCTGGGAGGGAAGGATCATAGAGTAAGTTATGAGAAACTTCCTGCAGTGTGAGTGGCCATCCAATATGCTTCCAGTTGGATTCAATCCAATTGGATATTGGATGGCAGTATCCAATATGCTATCCAATAGGCTGGAGAGATGGCTGAAAGGCCTGGAGCACATGCTGCACCTGGGAAAGCCTGGGGCAAGTCCCCAAAACAAATCCCATTCATTAAACTTCTTCCATTCTCCATTTCCTGGACATCTGTCAAAAATATTAATACTGAACTATATACAAAATTTCCCCACTTATGGGAGTTATCATGTGATTTTTTTCCATTAGTCTATTAATGTATTAAAATCAATTGATAGACTAAATACTCAGCATTTCTGGAATAAACTGTGCTTACTCATGATGTATTTTTATATTATTGCAGTCCATTGGATAATAGATTTTGGAATTTATATTTAAAATAAATCTTCATATTTTTCCATTTCTTTTTTTACTCTTGTAATAATTTTTTATTAAATTCAGTGGCTCATGAGAAGATTCATGTCTATTTTACATGATGTCCTTTTTTATCCTCTCAAGCGTTTTAAATTTTCTTCTTGTCCACTGGTATCCTTAACTTGGACTGTAGCAGGTTTAGATATAAAACTTTTCTCCCTCTGTCTCATATTAGATTTATTTGCAGACTTTCATCCTGAGAAATTTGGTCATTATAACCTCAGACATTTTCACACCCAATATATTTTAGCCTTACATTGAGGTTCTCTTTAGAAAAGATTATTTTTTGATTAGCCATCACTGTATCACTGTCTTCCCATTGTTCATCGATTTGCTCAAGTGGGCACTAGTAACATCTCCATTAGTCCTGTCACAAGCAAGTGTAACCCAAGGGGAATCTGCTTGCTCCAGGGACAGGAGGAACCGAAACCATTCTTCAGGTTATGGAACTGAGGTCCATAATAGTTACTAGTCTTTGGCATAAAAAGTAAATAAAACACGGTAGCTTGCCAGGCTTTACTGTGTAGGTGGTATAGTCTCAGTAGAAGGCTCTCAACCGAGCATTTAGTAATGAAACTTAAAGGGGGAAGATCAGGTTTTCTCTTTAGCCATATCTCATATGATATTTACTTTTACTTTTTTATATTATTATTTATTATACTTTCTGGGTGAATTTCTGGAGCATACTTTCATTGGCTGAATTGCTTAGTAGTTTATTTTGACTGCTTTAGTTTTTACATACAACATGCCAGTTGGCATTTATTTTAGCTTTGGTTTCCCATTCATATGGGACTTAGAGCCCCCTATTTCACCTTCTAACTCACATCAGTGGGGCACATGATTATGCCAACCTGATACAACCAGCTTCCATCTGGTATAGACTTGCTGGCATTTGTCTACCTAGAAGAGGTATATTGAGGTGTGTGTGGGGGTGGAGCGATAGCACAGCGGGTAGGGCATTTGCCTTGCACATGGCCGACCCGAGTTCAATCCCGGCTTCCCATGTGGTCCCCTGAGCATTGTCAGGTGTGACCCAAAAAAGCAAACAGAGAGGTATATTGAGCAAGTGAATTGTGCGGTTTTATCTCAGTGTCGTGTGCCCAGGGTCTCTTCTATTCCCAGTCACTTTCTCACCAACCCTCACACTCTGGGGTCCAATCAGTCCAATATTTCAAGGTGCTTTCAGTTCTACATGGGTTTTGTTTCTATTTGCTTTTTGTTTTATATGGAGCCACCCTCCAGTGTCCTACTACATTTAAAAATGTGGCATCTTTCAGGCATCTGCCTCTGTGGTATCCTTCAGGATAGCAGTGATTTCCACAAACTGGATTTTTAGGAGTATCAAGGTAGAAGTTTTGTGTAGAAATCACTTTCTCATTTTATGATGTAGGATTCTCTGATTTAGGAAGCTGTAGCTTCCCTAAATCAGGAAAGTCTGCCTCAAAGGAGGAGAACACAGTGAGCAAAAAGCAAAAAACACAAGATATGAGGACTGGTGGCCCCGGAGCTGTCAGGCTGGGAGAGGACAAATTCTGTACCTCCATTCTCTCCTTTGGGGCGGGATATTCCTATACTACAAATTCAGACATGCTACAGTGATAACTTCTAATTTTCTGTATCTAACAGAAGTATGCCCTTATTCTATTTAACCTTCTCTTTTGCTCACCTTCTAGAATCAACCTACCGACACCAAGCAACTATTGATGATGAAGTTGTCACCATGGAGATACTAGATACTGCAGGTCAGGTGAGTACAGAGTTCTGATAAAATAGTTTCTCTATCAAATAAAAAGTGATGCTTTCAATATTCACAAATTAAGACAGTTTTGTACAACCTGCAAATGATGCCTATGGATTTTTTCTTTGACCTACTTTATATACTAGCATCTTTGTAACAGCCTTAAGTGTGCATCCTTAAGTAAGTCAACCGGCATTTCAAAGAAACTTTGGAAATACCATGTTAATAGTTTTACATACTTCAATGTTTTGAAGTGTTTTGTTCAATCTTTAATGAAGGAGTCATTGAAGGGGAAATTGTTTAAGATCACTTGATATCCCATTATTCATCGATTTGCTCGGCGGGTGCCAGTAATGTTTCCATTTGACCCTATCACGTGCCAGTGTAGCCCAATGGCATCTGGTTGTTTAGGGGATATTAAGAGCCTCAAACTGATCGTTCAGGGTCTTGATAAGGAAGTCTGACCATCTTGTAGGTGGGCGGCCACGCGGATCTTTCGACATCCCATGGGATCCAATCAGTGATGGCTCTAGTCCAATGGTTGCCTCCAGATTGCATTATATGACCAGCCCATCTGATTTTTTGATGTTCTGGCAGATGAGACAGCGTCCCTTGATTTTTAGATTAGTGACGGAGGTCGGAACTCCGGATTCCTTCTCTCACTTGAGTGAGGCGTGATATTCCAAGCACGGCTCTTTTGATTCCTCTTTGGGAGACCCAAATGGTGTTCTCATCCTGCTTTCGTAGGGCCCAGGTCTCTGAGGCGTATGTTAATGCAGGGAGAATGGTGGAGTCAAAGAGATGTGCCCAGAGCCAGAGGTTTTTTGTCCTTTTTGGGTATTGTTTTGATGTTTTTGACGGCAGTCCATGCCGCTCTTTTCCTCCTGCGCAGCTCAGGTTTTAGGTCGTTCATCATGTTGACTTCTCGACCTAGGTACACATAACTGCTGCATTCGGAGATGTTTGTTCCATTGAGAGTGAATGGGGCCTCTGGAGCTAGTTCATTTTTCATGAACATAGTCTTGTTGAGATTCAGCTGTAGACCTATCTTTCCGCATTCTCGGTCAAAGTCAGCCAGCATTTGTGCCGCTTGGCTGATGTTTGGTGTTATTAGAACGATGTCATCAGCGAAGCATAGGTGGTGTAGTTGCTGACCGTCTATCTTCACTCCCATTCCTTCCCATTCTAATTGTCGCATGATGTTTTTCGAGGGTGGCACTGAAGAGTTTTTGGTGAAATGGTATCACCCTGCCGAACCCCCTCTTTTGACGTCGATGATCACTTTCCTGTAGAATGGTGAGATCCTGTTGGTGAAAACATAATATAGTTCACAAAGGATCTTTATGTATTGGGTTTGAACACCCTGTTTGGCTAGGGCTTCGATGACCACTTCAGTCTCCACAGAATCAAAGGCTTTCTTTAAATCAATAAACATGAGACAGAGCGGCATCTTGAATTCCCTATAGACTTCAATGAGTTTGGTTATCGTGTGGATATGGTCGATTGTGCTGAATCCTTTTTTGGAAGCCAGCTTGCTCACATGGTTGTTCTTCATCTAATGTTCTGCCAATCCTGTTCAGGATAACTCGAGTGAACAGTTTGTAGATGACGGACAACAGGCAGATGGGGAGATAGTTGCCAATGTTGTGAATGTCTCCCTTCTTGAACAGTAGAACTGTCCTGCTGGTTTTCCATTGGGAGGGCACCTTACATTCAGACAGGTAGCGTGTGGAGAGTCAAGCCAGGGTATTGATGAGTACTGATGGCAGATTCTTCAGGTGTTCAGGTTTGATCTTGCCTGGGCCTGATGCTGTTCTCTTCTTAACTGATGAAATGGCATGTCAGATTTCAGAAGAGGAGAACGTTGGGAATGACATATCCATCCTGTGGAATTTGGTATGTGGGTAGGTGGACATGGCTATCAAAGAGATCTGAGTAGAAGTCATGGATAATCTTTTCCATTTCCTTTCTGGAAGATGTGATAGATCCATCAGGACGTCGGAATGCAGTCATTTTTGTCTTATAGTTGGCGAAGGACAGGCAGGCATTGCGAATGTTTTTTCCCTGGCTTCTGCTGCATCCTCTTGCACTTCTGCTCTTCTCTCCTTGAGTTCTTCCTTTATCGCTTCTCTGCACTGCTTTGCAAGCTTGGATGTTAGCATCTGGTCGCCTGAGGCTTGCACCTTACCACGTTGGTGAATGAGTTTGAGAGTTTTTTGAAGACAGGCATCCTTTTGTGTCCTTCTCTCTCTCGGCATTCTTTGCACAATCATGGAGGTGTTGAACCAGTCGGTTGTATTCTTCATTGACGTCGTTAATAATAGCATCTTCCCATGTTGCTGTCAATGGTGCCAAAGAGTTCCCAGTTGGTGGTTGTTCTGGTGGTTCTCTTCTTAAACTTTGCAGCCTTTTCTCGTTGTGTGAAGTAGAATTTTTCATGAAGGAGATGGTGGTCTGATCCTTTTTTGTATTTTGGGGACAACATCAATATCGGTCAGGCAAAACCTTCGATTGAAGATTATGTGGTCAATTTCATTGTGGAACTGTCCACCAGAAGATTCCCATGTCCAATATTTCAATTCAGCCTTTTTTGAACTGTGAGTTCCCATGAATGGTTTTGGTGGCTATGATGAACTCAGAGAGTCTCTCACCCTGTTTGTTCCATTCTAGGCCATGGGTCCCGATGTGGAGTTCTTCGGCCAATCTTCTCGGTCCTGTCTTGGCATTGAAAACACCTACTATGATTTTGTAGAAGGTGTGATCGTTTTTATAGAACTCCTCCAGCTCTGTATAGAATTTCTCAGTTTCTTCTTCTTTGTATGTGGATGTTGGTGCATAGGCAACAAAGATAGAAATTGCTGGCAGTGGGCCACATCTCTTCAAGTGTAATCATCCTATCCAGTTTGTTAGGCATTCAAATGAATCAATGTTCGCGGTCATGTTTGTGTTGACAAGTACACCGACACCACTGATGCCTCTTTCATCGCAAGTTCCAAGGAACAGTTCTTCTCCAGTGTCAAAGACAGCGTGGTGTTATTGATGCCTCCTCGTCTCAGTCAGACCAATGATGTCATACTTGATCATTTGTGCTTGCATTATCAGGTCCTCGATAAATGCTTCCAATGCCAGCATACGTGCATTGAAAGTACAGACAGTCATTTTAGTCTTTCTTCGTTTTGGCAGTTTAGTATGGCCCTGAGATTTTATCAGGCCCTCTTTGTTCGTCCTTAGTGCTGTCGTATTAATGACTCTTTCAGGGTCAGGAAGATATACAGTTTTTATTACTGATTTTGCCGTATTGAATACGCATCAGACAGCTTGCCAGACTCTGCCATGTGGGTGATATATATATATATATATATATATATACACACACACATATACATATGCATATACATATACATATATATGTATATATACATATATATATATATATATATAATTTTGGAGAAGGTAGCTTTAAGTCAAAAAAAGAAATCTTCACCAGAGATTCCTAAGTTACCTTACAAAGCAGCTGTTAGAAGGGGCAGTGTTCTTCAGTTAGGTGATAATGACAGGTGGCAGGATGATTTGCTGAGAAAAAAGTGGAACAAGGAGGATGAAGAGAGTCCCAGGTCATCTCAGTCTGCCTTCTCTCAGGAGGATGGACTTTGAGGAACCTTTTCACCAGCTTTGTGTTTCCTTCTTTGTCGCGGTCGTTGTGGCTGTAGTATCCCTCTGCTGCCGCTGTTACTTTGCTCCTGCTTCACGTTGCCATGGCTGCAGCATCCGCTCTGCTGTTACCTGTGTCACAGTTGCTGTGGTTTCAAGGTCCACTCCACAGTAGCCGCCTCATAGGCGCTGATCAGGAGATGGAGCCTGTGAGATTTTCTGAATCCAGTGATATCTGGATTGTCATAGATGATCTCAAGATATAATTTAAACCCCCTTTCCTCCCACCTCTCTGCCTAGTGACTGTTACGGTAAATATTATGTTCCAAATTTATATGATCTTGAATTATTTTTTGTGGAGATGATTTTGGAAATCCCTCCTGTAATATTTTTCCAGATCTCACTACATTATATTCAAAATTTGAACCACATCATTGAACAATAAGAACTTATTTTGAAATGCAAACTAATATAAGTCTGCCGGAGAGGTCAGTCAGTTCTGAAATTATAAAAGGATTCATAGATAGGTTTAGTCACTAAGGATGTACATCAAATTATACCGGAATTAAATAACTTAATCCAGAAAAGTCCCTGTCATTAAGAACGCACTTTACTTTCTCATCTCCACTCCTCGCTACATAGTCCTCACCTAACACTCAGCACTAATTCTAGAAAGAGCTGTGGTGGGGGGGCGCTGTAGCGATCCTTAGACCACACATTTTCAAAACATTCACCAGATCTTCTCAGGTAGCACCAAGCTTACCCATTTGGGACTTCCTCACAAACATGAGTTTTTGTCGTTATTGAACATAACATTGCTTTATTTAGAGGTGACTACAAGAGTATGCCACCCGCACTCAAGCCGCTCGTGTTGTATTTGATATGCCAAATACCAGTAACATTTATATTAGGTCATTCCCAAGACCTAATATAATGGTTTGAGGCTCTTTATGTTCCTGGAGCAAGCAGATGCCTTTAGTTCTACTAGCATGAGACAGGACATATGGAGATATTACTGGTGCCCGCTCTAGCAAATAGATGATTAACGGGAAGATAGTGATAGTGACAGTGAACATAACATTTTGAAGCATTAAAATAAAAATCCTGGATTTGAATTTGATGTTCTATTTAATTCTTTACAGTTTTGCCCCATCCCAGCTTAATAATCTATATTCTGAAAGAAAAGGAGATTAAAACAAATGAAAGCAAAACTATTTGACTAACCTATCTCTCATTTTGATCATGCCAGCATAGGAGAAGGGCTACTGCTCTCTCGTATATTTACTTCTCCCTTAATTGTGGTCAAAAACATGGGGCCGGAGCGATAGCCCAGCGGGTAGGGTGTTTGCCTTGCAGCGCCGGCCCATGCCAGCACGGTTCAATCCCTGGCATCCCATATGGTCCCCGAGCACCGCCAGGAATAAGTCCTGAGTGCAGAGCCAGGAGAACCCCCTGGGCATTGCAGGTGTGACCCAAAAAGCAAAAAAATAAATAAATAAATAAATAATTGTGGCCAAAAACAAAAAATCCCAGAAACAATGTGCACAATTATGATGCTAATTTCTCTAAAATTTTTCAAGATTACAGAGTTCCGTGGTCTAGAGTTGTCTCCTAAAGTTGTCTATACTGCCCCTTGGGGAAGGGGTATGTGATCCAGGAGGGAACTGGGTGATTTTCTTTTTTTCTTTCTGAGAAGGGGGCAGTAGGTCAGATAGATCTGCAAACCTCTGAACTAGCAATTAAAAGTGGAAGGTTAAAGCCTGTGCCCTAGCAAATACTTCCTTCGAACACATTGGCAGTATTCCTGCACAAGGCACCACCAGTTTGGAATGGAAGCTTGGTGTAGGCCTCGGAGCTAACCATGACATTCTTATACCACCACACAAGAGAAAAGCCCAGGCATCCTGATGTCCCTGTCTAGGAGATATGACCCCAGGGATCCCGATGTCCCTATCTGGGAGATATGAACCCCCAGGCATCCTGATGTCTCTCTTCCTGAGAAATACCCACAAGCATTCCGATGTCCCTATCCATGAGAATCCCCCACACACAACCCCCAGGCATTCTGATGTCCGATCCCTCTGCGCACCTGTGTCCATTCCATGCCTTTGTCCCTTCTCAACAGGAGGACCCCATCCAGAGGGAAGGACACATGCGCTGGGGCGAAGGCTTCGTGCTGGTCTACGACATCACTGACCGGGGCAGCTTTGAGGGAGGTTCTGCCGCTCAAGAATGTCCTGGATGAGCTCAAGAAGCCCAAGAACGTCACACTCATCCTGGTTGGGAACAAAGCGGACTTGGACCACTCCAGACAGGTCAGTACGGAAGAAGGGGAGAAGCTGGCCACGGAATTAGCCTGCGCCTTTACGAGTGCTCGGCCTGCACCGGCGAGGGCAACATCACCGAGATCTTCTACGAGCTGTGCCGCGAGGTGCGTCGCCGGAGGATGGTCCAGGGCAAGACGCCGGCGACGGAGCTCCACCACCCACGTCAAACAGGCCATCAACAAGATGCTCACCAAGATCAGCAGTTAGGAGCATCGCCGAGCTCCGAGGCCCTGTGGGTGGGCCCGGGCTTGGAGATGTTCCTGCTCCCCTTTTTACCTGCTTCCCCCCAAAAAACAAAGAATACCCGACCCCGTGTGTTGATCTGACTCTGGAAATGCTGCTGCTTCCCATGATCCGGGCTCCCCTTTCTTGAGCACAGCCAGCATCGCTCTCCCCTGATTGACTAGGACCCCCGCTGATGTCTGTATCTCCGGAGATCCCACAATGACCGGGTTCGTGTTTAGCTCTTACTAGGCCTCCTCTCACCTCGCTTCAGCAGGTCGGAGTCTTTTCTGCGAGGCAGGTTTGGGGTTGTAGACAAAGATGATAAATGTTTCTGTTCAACGTCTAGGGTGACAGTGGCGCAGTAAAAACACGGGATGAGGAGTAAAGGTGATGACGGAGGGGAGGAGTAGAGACCGCTTCCCCTCTGCGGCAAAAGTTTTTCTGAATTATCTTAAGCCTTGGAGCTTTTCCTTACCTGTTCATTTTGTTTTAAAACTCACACGGACTCTCGCCAAGCTCTCCATTTTACTCAGAAGTCCCATTGCAATTTGAATTAAAAAATTCAGTTCTTAACTCTCAAGAAGAATTCTTAATTCTCAAGAAGAATTATTCTTCTTGGACTCAAACAATATTTAGTTAGAATGGAGCCCATGAATTTAGGGTTTTGATGGGTAGTAGGACTCATCAATTAAGACCTCCAAGAGGCAATTTTTATCAAGTCTGGGGTGCTGGTGTTTGGCATCTGTCCTCCGAATACAGCTTATTCAACGCTAATGGAAAATTTAGGAACGTTCATTTATTTCTCTGCTTGGAACACTAGAAGACCACAATGAAAAAGATGAGACAGAGAACAAAGCTTAACTACCCTTCTCTTGGGTAGCTGAGCTCTATTCTGTGCCACACACAGGAAGGGAAACTAGCTTTTGATTCATTAGGTGAATCACATGTCTTCTTTCTCATATTTTGGAAAAATTAGTCCACCTAGGAAAATTCAGAAAAGAATAAGTCATCCAATTTTATTATACCTGGAAAAAGTGAGTATTAAGCAGATTACTGTATTGTAAAAGTACAGCCTAGCACATTAAAAATACTTTAATACTTTTTCCCCTGTTAAGCCCCCCATATCAATTTGGGCACTTTATTTTAGAAGAAAATATATATCTTTTACCTATGTGTGTATTTATAAATGCATATATATATGGTGAAAATTTGTAAGAGTTGGAGGCTTTATTCACCCAAAGCATTTGGACAACTTGGTGTAACTATTTTATGTGACTTCAATAAAAAAGCATAATTTTCACATTCTGTCACATTCAGAATTTTTTGGTAATAACATAAAGTGTTTATAGCTTATGAGAAACTTACAAATGAATTGGAAAATTGACAAATCAGTGAATGAGATTTAAGAAACAGTAGGCTTCTGTTCATCTACTAAAACAATAACTGCTGTTTTTGCAGTGCTATTTTGGCATTTGTATCATCTCTCACGGACTCCTCACAACCCTACACAAGAAGTAGTACTCTAGCTTGTAGGGTGTTTACCTTGCATGCAGCACACCTGGGTTCTATCCCTGGCATCCCATATGGTCTCCCGAGCACTGCCAGGAGTAATTCCACAGTGCAGAGCCAGGACTAACCCCTGAGCATTGCCAGATGTGATGCAAATAGCAAAAAATATAAAAAGAACAGGTAGAGCTCTGCTTATAATGGTAGGACGGGACGATTGCGCCTGAAAAACTAGTGAACATGGTCATTTAGTGGGTTTAGACTCTGTGAATCAAATAGTTAGATTTTTAGATACTTTTAGAGCCACTTTCATACATGAATAAACTGAGGTGAGGCTCTGTCCTCAAGCTGTGAGGATGACAACACTTCTGGCAGATCACTGGTAAAGACTTGCTTAATTTTTGCTCTTATTTATTTGCATACATGTTAAGAACAAAACATGACACTGGTAAATCTATTTGCTGGTTTTGGGGTTTTTTTTTACTTTATTGGTCACACTCAGCAATGCTCAGGCTAAGCAATACTTCTGACTCTGCACTCAGAAATTATTCCTGGCAGTGCTAGTGGGACCATATGAGGATGCCTGGGATTGATGGTCAGTCTCATGTAAGGCAAACGCCCTGCCCGCTGTGCCGGTCCCAAATCTATTTACTGTTAATGAAGCTGATCCTTGAAGAATATGTACAATTTACCCAGGAAAGAAAGTTGATAAAGATATTGCAGGCAAAATAATAGCAAGGAACCAAAATGTGGAGACATGAAATGAGACTGTGAGATAAGCGGCTTAGAAAGCCACATATGCCGCTCTTAAAGGGGAACGTGATAGCAGACGGCAGAATCAAAATGAAGGAAAAGAACAAGAAATTTAGAAGTCATGTTTGGAGCTCAACATGCTGGAGGTCCAGGTTCAGTCCCTGGTACTACATGGAGCACAGGCAGGAGTGACCCCTAGACACCGAATTGGGAATAGCCCCTGAGCACTGCAGGTTGCCCTTCCTCAAAATAATAAGTGATTGTTTTGGTTACAAATTCATAAACTTGGGGCTGGAGCAATAGCCTAGCGGGTAGGGCGTTTGCCTTGCACGAGGCCAGCCCATGCCAGCCTGGGTTCGATCCCGGCATCCCATATGGTCCCCTGAGCACTGCCAGGAGTAATTCCTGAGTGCAGAGCCAGGAGTAACCCCCTGAGCATTGTTGGGTGTGACCCAAAAAAAAAAAAAAAAAAAATTCATAAACTTGTCATTTTTGGTAGTCATGTAGTAAAGAAGCAAGTAGATAAAATTTAGCTGTGCTTTTTGGTAATTTTTAATTACTAATAATTACTTTGTTTCTTTTTAGACAAAGAGAGAGAAAAGGATAACAGAATAAAGTGATTATTCAAATGTTCCCACCTTTTAGAATCAATCTGTCCTATCTCTGCTAAGGTGATTAAGTTCACCCAGGCCCCATCGAGGAGAGAACTAAGAAGCAAACACTGAAATAGATGAGTCCTGTCTTGGGCCATACATTAAGGAAGTGAAAATCAAGGTCACCCAAACCAGCAACTTCCCTAGACACATGAATAACAAATCCAGACCTGTTAAAAATCATAGAACGCTGGCAGAGTCCCAACTGATAATTACAGGAGAACATGAGATTGCACAAATCTAAATTAGTTATTCCTCTCATGCCCCAGGCTGCCCCGCAAATGAAGGCTATAAACAAGTTGGGTATTTTTTAAATAGCGTCTTAATGATGGAGACCTGTGTGTTCTTGAATAATAATGATAGGTTAGCACCGTCACCATTTGCCTCTGGTAGTTGCTTTTTTTCCTTCTAAGATTCATAAAACTTTCTCTTGAAATATTGAATTTGTACTCATATGACTCATATTAGTTAGGGAAAGAACTTAAATTTAGGATCTTTCTTGTAAATGACCTCTATGATACTTATACATAGATAAAGACGTTGTCTCAGAGTCTAAGAATCTAGCTAATCAAACTTTCTTACCAAGTCTATGCCTACTTTGGTAAGAAGGATAGTCAGGAAAAGGGTCCAAATTTAATCAAAGTTCAAGTCATATTCAATTCCCTTAAAAAATAACTTATTGGGATTGGGGGTGACCTAAATATAATTTTCAATAGCATTAAAATGCCACTATGTATGTATATGCATGTACATATATCTGACTTTATTGGTTCACATGTGACCCATAATATATAGTAACTAATATACTATAGTTTGTCCTTTTTTACCCCAGAGAATATTTGCTGTCTGTTTTTACACAGATTATATCTGCCTGCCTTCATTACTGTCTAGTAGCAGCAGTAAATTTGTTTCTTCTAACTGAAACAAGACACTACTGGGTGATCAAAACAAAGAATAAGTGTTTTGGTGCAATGTGTTCTGTGTGTGTGCATGCACAAAAGCAAAAATGTGTGTGTCTGTGTGTGTGTGTGATGGAAGTAATTGAGATCTATTCTGGTAGCAAGGTTTAAGCATGCAACTCAGTACTGGGAACTCTAATCACCATGCAGTTGACATGTCCTCACAACTTATTCATCTTTCAACTTTAGTTTGCACACTATAATCTGTTTCCCTATTCCTTCTGACCCTGAGACCTGGCAACCAGCATTACATATATGTTTCCATGAATTAGGTCCATAAACTTTATAGAAGAGAGATCATATAGTATTTGTCTTCCTTAGTCTTATTTCTCTTAAATTAGGACCCTTGAAGTCCTTCCACAGATTCAAGACCCTAGGGTTAGGGTTAGACCCAAGGGTTAGGGCTAGGGTTAGAGGGGATTTTTTTCTTTTTTCCTAGCCAAGTAATAAATATTAATACATGACATTTTTCTTTAATAATAGTGGGAGCTTAGGTTGTTTCTAGATCTTTACTATTGTGCATACTGCTGCAATAAATATAAGGTTGCAGATATTTGAAGCAGTAACTCCATCTACGTTTCCCACTGGTTCCTATCCCAATGGGCCTACATGTATCTAGGGGCAGGAACCATGTGATGTGTCCTTGCCGAATTCCTAGAATGCAGGCAAGAGGGTCTCCTATTGGTGTCCTAAACCATCATCATCCTGGACAAGGGCCGAAAGACTGGAGGTAAACAGAGGAACCAGAGACTCTCCCTCAGCACAGGCCAGAGTACTGAGTCCCTGTGCCTTGAGACTGCATGTGTATGCTGGTGTGGGGTGGCTTCAGGCTAATTCCCGGACACTTTCAGAACCTAGAGTCTGACCCATTTTGGCATGGAGACTTCATTCAAAGACTCTCAACCAGCAGAGAGGCAGAAGCTGGGCCAAAGTCATGGAGACCTATGAGATCAGAGCTGATTTGAAGTTTATATGTC
Organism: Cryptotis parvus; assembly: GCA_021461705.1. Taxonomy (NCBI): domain Eukaryota; kingdom Metazoa; phylum Chordata; class Mammalia; order Eulipotyphla; family Soricidae; genus Cryptotis; species Cryptotis parvus. The sequence continues at coordinate 19,496 of JAJIBD010013807.1, forward strand.
TATAACCCAACCTGTGGGTCAGCGTGACGCTGGACCCTGGATATACCATGTCATGCTGGCACCATACCCAAAAGCAAATGGAGCTGCAGCTGTGATCTCAAAGGTATGGAGCTATTTCTGTGTGCTTAGTGGGATCCAAAGCCGGTGCGGAGGGGGGGCGGCGTAGGCTCAGACACAGGCTGGGGACCCTCACAGACTGTGTGTACTTCCAGGGACCCAGCCAGGCCCTGGCATATGCTGCCATGATCAGCCCCCCAACCCCCAAGTACTGTTAGGGCCTTGGAATCTACAGGAGGTCCCCTTGAGCTGGGGCATTGGAACCTCCCTGAGGGGAGCCACAATGCCCCCCTCTCCTTTTATTTAAAAGCCTTAATAGAGGAGGGAGCGCTGAAAGGAGGTGAGGCGCAACGCATGAAACCCTATGAGTAACCATGCTATAAGACACAGTCCCCAATTTTTTAAAATGTGCCTGTCACAGAGGCAGATGATGGGTTGGAGGAAAAATGGAATATTGGTGGAGGGAAGTAGACACCAGTGAAGGAATGGGTGAAGGAATTAATTGCATTGGAACACTGTCTATCTGAAGCTCAATCGTGGAAAAACTTTGTAATTCACAGTGACTAAATTCATTAAAAAATCACACTCATGCACACAAATTATCACATATGCTATAAAATAGGAAAATATGGCTCATAGGTAGGGGAAGAAACAGATCAAGATGACAGATGAAGCATTATAAGAAGGGGGCTTATGACAGCTGCTGACAGTCAGCTCCATTTGGTCAATTAGGTAGAGAAAGGCATGAACATAATGAGAACAGAAATGATGATGTGAGTGAGGGCCACTTGTCACTCAGACTAGAAAATGTGATGTCTAAACTGACGGAGACTGAGAAGGATTGACCCCCAGATTAAATCCTAAAGAAATGACCAGTAAACTTAGTGGCGCAGCATTAGAGATTATCCAAATCAAAGCAGATAGGGGAAAGATGAAAAACACAAAAGTTAACAAAGGAGCAATGAATTATGCAACAAAATAAATCTAACAGATATATAACTGGATTCCTGGAAATTAAAAAAAAAAAGGATAGTCAAACTTGAACACAGCAAAAAACTGTTTGAAAAGTTACATGAAAATTACCCAAATCATAAACCCACAACTTCAAGTAACACATATAGGTCTCATGAGATAAAAATAGGAAGTCCAGGAGAGATTACACAGAGGGTAGGGCACTTGGTAAGCATGCAGCAGATGTAGGCGTAAGACTTCTTAGAACACAATAATAAAATGGGTTAAATATTTGGAAATTTTAATCATTAATTCACCAAGAATACATACAAGTAGAGAATAACTGCATGAAAAGATGCTGTGTCTCATTAGGCATTAGGGAAAGCAAAATGAAACCACCGTGTTGCTACTGCAGAGTCGTCTGTCAGTTTGGAGTTGCAGTTGCCTGACAGTATCGGGGGTTCAGTGAAGGCCCAAGCTGCGTGTAGGGCCAACAACTGTTTCCCTTGCTCCATGGATACAGGAACAAGCACAGACTCTTTAAGGTCTTCTTTTATTCTTTCTGTTCTCTCTCTCCTCACTCCACCTTGGTCCAGGAACCATATGGGATGCCAGGGATCGAACCAGGGTCAGCCATGTGCAAGGCAAATGCCCACCCACTGTACTACCTCTCAGGCCACTATCTGTGACTCTTTACACATTTCTTGAATGAAGAAAATGATTTGATTTTGTTTGGGAGTATGAGGGGAAGATATGGAAATACTGTTCATCTTTCGGTTGCAGTTGAGGGAACATGGTTGCAATAGTTTAAGGGTTACTTTTGTTCTGTTTTTTTTTTTTGTTTGAGGGACACACCAGACAGTGTTTGGGTTAATACCTAGCAGTACTTAGAGCTGATTCCTGGCTTTGAGCTCAGGGATCATTCCTGGGAGTTTGGGAACCATAGGGAGTGCCAGGTGTCTAACCCAGCTCAGCCAACGCTACTCACTGCACTGTCTCAGGTTCCTGACGTTTATGCCTTCGGGTGAATAAAGTTGCTGCATCGTGGCTACCCTCTCTCACTGTCCTTCTGACACTTCTGTCCACCTCTTCCATGCCATTCACCCCCCCCCCAACTGCTTGGTAACCTCCGTTCTACTGTCAAGGCCCAAAGGTTTGTTAAGAATTAAAACGCCATTGTTTAGAAACCTTAGGAAGAAGTTCTTGATAGCAACTTGATATTTCTTTATTATTATATGAGACCTTATAAACATTGTTATGAAAACTCTTGTTCTTTCTCTTCATCTACTCACTGTTAGGGAAAAGCAAAGTGGTCCCTGGGCAAAGCAGGGTAGAACATGTGAACAAATCCAGAATATTGATGCTTTGACTCACTGAACTTCAATCTTTATACAGATAGTGTCCAGCGTACAATTTATGATCTTAACATTTTGCTTATAAATTGGATTTTTAAAATGCTGAACGCAATTTCCCTGGGAAAACAAAGTAATAAATCAAATTTAAGCGCCCAGGTGGCCCAGAGCAACCTATTTAACCGTAACATAGCACTTTTCTTGTGAAGAATAACTAAAAATAGCATTTCAAAAGGAATTTCTTTTCAGCAGCCTCACCCCTCCTTTTTGATCTCTGTTATATGGTTCTACCCCCAGTCTTCAACCCTTCACTATATACTTTCAGTAGAAACAGGAAAATTAGGAAAAAAATAAAATACAATTCTTGAAACCACAAATACATTTAACTGGTGATCTTTCAAATGACCTAGAAAAGCAAGAGAAAAATTTTTGGTAGACTTTCAGGAAAGAAAGAATGTGTGCACTGAAGTGAGTACAATTTATAGAAGATGAATTCCTATAAATATACACCAATGGGACGGAGCAATTAGTAATCCGCCAACATTTCCCTAAAGGGTTTTCTGTACTCTGTAAACGGCTACTCATTAGCATTTAAAATAAGGATTCTTCAAATGGCCAAAAAGACATATGAAAAAATGTTCATCATCATTAATCATCAGAGAGATGCAAATCAAAACAACAAAGAGATATCAGCACACCACAGAGACTGGCACATATTCAAAAGAGTAAGAACAACAAGTGCTGGCGTGGATGTGGGGAAAAGGGGACACTCATCCATTGGTGGGAATGCCGGCTGGTAGTCTTTTTGGAAAACAATATGGACATTCCTCCAAAGACTAGAAATTGAACTCCCATTTGACCCAGCCATACCACTCCCGGGAATACGCTCTGGGAAGCCAAAAACACACAGTGCAAACACCATCATTCATAGCAGCATTATTCACAATAGCTAGAATCTGGAAACAACCAGAGTGCCTGAAAATTGATGACTGGATAAAGAAACTCTGGTACATCTACACAATGGAATACTATGCAGCTGTTAGGAAAAATGAAGTTATGAAATTTGCCTATAAATGGATGGACATGGAGAGGATCATGGTGAGAGAAATTATCCAGAAGGAGAGAGACAGATATAGAATGACTGCATTTATTTGCATAACATAAATATATATAAATATATATATACATATTATTATACCAATATCCAAGGTCAGGTGAAATGTGGATCAGGAGGTTTTGCCAAAGGATTAGGAGGTTTTACCAAACTTTGAAACTACCACAATGTGTGGGAGTAGGGGTTAGGTAAGACAGAGAAAGGAACAGTAAGCCAATGATTGTCGAAAGTCTATTACAATCCACAACATGTAAGAGAGAGGAGAGAGAGAGAGAGAAAGAGAGAGAGAGAAAGAGAGAAAAGAGATGGAGAACCTGCCATGGAGGCAGGTTAGGGGAGAGGGGAGAGTATCGGGGACATTGGTGGTGGGAGGTGGGCACTGGTGGAGGGATGGGTGCTAGAACACTGTATGTCTTTAAACCCAAACATGAACATTTTTGTAATTGTCAAAAATAAATAAATTAAAAAATTAAGGATTCTGTTTCAGATGAATTTGGAAACAATGCAGTATGCAGGAGGGGAAGTCCAATCACAGCATGGCCACTGGAATAGCCATTGTGTCAATAAAGTTGTGAGTCATTAAGAAGGATCTAGAAGCTCCCACACTATCCAAACTCTCTGTTCTGAGATTACAGAGGTCTTCCAGGACCTAGCTGTGCCATAGGAGGCACTGTTTGCATTTCATCTCCAAGAATCCCTTCCTCATCTGCGCATTTCCTAACTGCCCCCAGAACGAAGACTCTTGTTTCTGTCAGATGCTCTCATCCTTCAGCTAGTGCTGCCCCAGAAAGCAGAGGCAGAAATTATATTTTTCCACGTAAAATTTGTTAGATTTTTCTTCGTTTTCTACATGTAATTACTTAAATTTAAAAGGTCTATACTCAAAGTTTAAAACACACACACACACACACATACACACACTCACAGTCTAACCCACAGTCTTAATATGTAGACGTGGATATGTTATTAGGGATTATCTAATACAAGCTCTCAACTCTCCAGCGACATACTGAAACTGTAATAAGATCAAAACACAGAACTCCTAGTGACTAGGCTATATCATTCTTTGCATACTATGTTTTTATATATAAAATTAGGTGCTTACAGTTTTAAAATAAAATTGAATTTGTGATTTTAAAATGTAAGCATTATGATTCACACTTATATATAAAAAATTGCTAGCTATACCATAAAAATTACTGTAGAACCCACCTTTAAAATTTTTCCAGTCCAGAAAAGATTTTTAATAAAAATTCAATTTCAAATACATTTTCCATGCAACGTTATTGTACAAAGGAAGCAACTGTTAGCGTTTAGTACTAAGTTAAAAAATAAATTGAATGAAGTGGCATAGGGGAATACTGTTTGATTATTTTGTAGATTAAAGAGCAATTCTTGTCTATTGCTGCATTTTATTGTAATATTTAACATTATGAAGTACTTAAATATCATATTAACAGTATGATTGCTTAAATCACAACAGATATATAACCAGCTCAGTTAGTATGCCAAATTAGTAATAGGCTCACCCTTCAGCATGCCATCTGGAAGAGGGGAATCCAACTCCAATTTATCTGTTCAACTTTTGTCCCCAAGCCATAGACAGCACTTAGAATCTACACTTTCAAAATCACTCTGCTCATTCTTTTCTAGCCAAATAGTCCAAATCAACTGAACTTCTGCGTGGGTGGAGAAAACAGACCTATTAAAAAGTTCAAATTTACAACACAAAAATTGATATTTAGTTATCTGTCTTTTTGTTTTCTATGGAAATTGATATTATTCACATGGTACTGACTTTATCAAAAGTGGATCTCTAGTTTCCCAGCTTAACTATATTTTTGTAATTTCCAGTTACTGACAGAGTTATGCACCCAGTCTCCCAGAAAATGCACTTATTGAAAGCTTTGGCAGGAAGAAATAATACAAAGGAGGCGGGAGGACCCAGCAGATAAGGCACAGAACAGCTACTTTTCCCAGGGACAATGACCAATGCAAAACATGTTGCTACGCATTAACTTCCCAGTTAAGATTAATAGTGAATCAGCATTCTTTTTTTTTTCTTTACCACCTTGCCTAGGAACTATTAGAAGCACAGCTCAGACTGGGGAAGAGAAATGATGGTAGACCAGTGTATGAGTCTTGTTGTGTAAATGCAAGAAATTACAGCAGACAGATCTCTGTCGAACCCTAGCCACTGAGCCTTTGTCCCATCCCTGCTGTTCCATTTGAGTTCTCCTGAGACTAAGCTCAGTTTCAGTTCTTCCTGCCATCCCACCAGATGTGATGCCTATGTGATAAGACATGCCCAGCTGAAGTGCAAAAAAAATTAATTATTTTTTTTAAAAATCACCTTAGGAAAAATCTTAACCAGTGAGAAAAGAGCTCTTTTTCCTGGGACCATACTGGACAAATCCCAGAGGGAGTATCAGTGAGGCATCAGAGTTGTCTCTAGCTGGGACAGAGAGAGAAACCTGTGGCAAACCCTAGACTCTACAGACACAGCTAAGCCCTCAATTTTTTTTCTTTTGGTTTTAGGGACACACATAGGTGTGCTCAGGGATAACTCCTGGTTCTGTGCTCAAGGATTATTCCTGACAGAGTTCAGGGACCATATGGGGTCCCGTGATGAGAGACCCTGTTCGAGGATCAAGCCCTGGTCAGACGGGAGCAAGACAAGTGTCCTCCCTACTCTGCTGTCTCTCCAATCCCCTGATTCTACTTCTCATTCATGGCAATGTTTCTTAAATTAGCCATTAGAACACTTTTAATAATCATTTGAGAAGCTGGTTTAAAGGTTTTAATCCTAGGCTGTTTTCAAATTTTCTGAAGCAGAATATAGTAAAACCCAGTAATCTTCATTTTAACAAACTCCTAAGCAATGATTATGAATATAAAAGATAGCCAATGTTAGCCCCAAAAGCAGAATTAGAAACCTCTATTAACTAAATCATAAATACATAGAATGTACAAATATGATGCTGTGTGAATCTAGCTCTACACACTCCGTTTATTGCTAAAAAAGAGATGGCAGGTTATTCACATTCCTGTGCAGGATACAGTCCTCCAATGTTCTTGGAGCTAAATAGACTTTGACAAAATCATCTGGGAGAATTTGTGTAGCTCTTAGAGATGGGATGAGGTTTTCTAATGAAACTTTAAATCTCCTATTTTATAATAAAACGTGTTTAATTAATATTAAGTGATATAAAACATGTGGGAGTCAGAGGCTAGGTAAGACAGAAAATGGAACAGTGTGCTAACAATTGTCGAAAGTACTAATGCCAACCTAGAACTGAGTGTTAAATACAGGCAAAAAGATACACATGACAACCCTTTAATGTATTTCTGTAATCCTCAATCTGGAAAGGAAGGAAAAGAGAAAGAGATAGAGAGAAAGGGAAAGAAATAAAGAACTTGCCATGGGGGGTCTGGGGGAGTGGGGAGGGAACCAGGGACATTGGTGGTGGGAGATGGGCACTGGTGGAGGGATGGGTGCTGGAACATGTATGACCAAAACCCAAATATGAACATCTTTGTAACTGTATATCTCACGGTGATATAATAAAATACTTATTAAAAATATTAAGTGATATAAAGAAAGTAGGACAATATCATTCACTTGAATACCAAAGTCTGTGTAAGCATTTTGTTTTGTATCCAGAACTTTGTCTGAAACAGCTTTGCATTCATTTATTGGTTCTTTTAATGAATAGTCCTCATTTTATTTTTTGCATTTTTTATTGAGTCATCATGACATAGACCATTACAAAACTGTTCATGTTTGGAATCAATCAAACAGTGTTCCAGCACCCATCCCTCCACCAGTGCATATTTCCCACCAGCAATGTCCACAGATTTCCTTCCCTCTCCCCTAGCCAGCCTCTATAGCAGGCACTTTTCTTCTTTTTCTTCTTCCCAGAATCTAAGCAATACAGAAAGTGATGTCTAGGAGGAAGACTGTTGGGGATGCTGCCTGGGTCCCTGACAGTACTGGGAAGCAAGTTCCCTTTTACCTCTGAAGCCAGCGGAGAATGGATGAAGACTCAGGAATCCAATGCAGTTTTAAAAGGCTTTAATTATCACAGGTTCAGGCATACAAATCAGCAATAGGAAAAGCCCTGTGCTTAGTATTCCCAGCTAGAACCCCAGCCACGTGTAGGCCAAGATAGCGACCACCATGTGTAAAGGCCCTGTAAAGAGGAGACAAAGACAAGACTCCCAAGAAGGGTGCAATCCCCAAAAGAGAGCCCAAAAAGAGAGCCCAAAAAAGAGAGAGAGTAGAGAGAGCAAGAGAGAGGAAGCAGGCTGGTTTTATACCCCTGCAACTCAGACCTCCCACTATTATGGGAAGCAGGAAGGGTCAAATGCCCTTAGGTAATTTCTCCCAGCACCTCACCTAGGCCCTATTATATGCTAATGTCTTGAGACAAGATCTGCCTGGAATTGCCTTTTTATAGGGTAGAGAAGGGGGTTTCTGGGATGGCATGTGTCTGCACCAAAGACTAATACTAATGCCAGTTAAATATTTCTCCAAGCCTTCACAAGAGTCTCGTCTACTTCACTATAGTTTTGTATTTTAGTTGCCTTTGCGTTATCAGGGAGCCATGCTTGCTTGCTTGGAGGCAAACAGCATTTCTCTCTGGTCTAATTATTTAGGGATCCAACGTGGCCAGGCAAATATGCTGGTAAGATCTAGCTAGTCCCATGATGATTGTAGTAGCATGAGAGAATATTTACCAGCTGTACAGAATACATGGTCAGATAAACTGCCACATTTAGACTACCCCTTATCTACATAGTGATTTGCAGGAGGCAATTCAGAGCAGATGCAGAGGCTCTTAGAGGAGTCCTGCAACAGAAGATCATTGAAAATAGAAGCAAAACTGTTAAATGCAGGAGTGAGGATAAATGGGGAAATAGGAGAAGGCAGTCTGGAGGTTTTATATTTCAAATATCCAGATCAGATCAATCTGCATCATTGGAAGGATCTTAGGTCGAAGCACCAAAGACTTGTAGTGATAAAGATCAAGAAAGCATCCACCATTTGGAAGGAGGCCTAGATTTACTACATCTTAGTATGCAGTAAAGCAAAACAAATTCACAATCACTTTCCTGGAAGAGCTTACAAGCAATAAACCTAAAAATCTCTTGCAAGCAAAGTATAATAAGGCAAAGATCTTCAAATAACATTAGTTTCTTAAAACTGTTGATAAGAACAAAAAAGAAATCCCCAACAATGCTGAACAAAATGACATTATTCAAGAGTCTGAATGCCATTTCATTAAAAAGTCAGTTTTCCAGAACAGATGAACAATACTAAATGAAGACTTACTGTATAAAAAGTAATGGTAGTACCAAAGTAAAGCATTCTTTAAATATCTATAGTTTTGTTTGCTTGGTGTTAAGTTTGACTTCTGTGAACTGAATAAAGATTTAAGGGTGTATTTCACCTCTAGTCTTGCTAAGGTCATACAAGAGCCATGAACTTTTCTGGAGCAAGATCCACCAGGCATATTTTCAGGAATGTGCGCCTAATGTCTCCAGTGAGTACCGCATGTTTTACTTTATCCTTTCACTACAGTCTACCAGGTAACACCACCTCTTCTTTAACAACTTCATTTCTGTGCCTCCCAATGTCTTTAAGATCTGTGTTACTGCATTTTCAGTCCTAACTGAGTTCTGGTTTCAGCAAGATTGGGAAGGTCATGGATCAGGGCTTCAGGCCTGGATGCATGCATGGAATTAAAGACAGTGGAATTCCTTCTTTCCTCTCTATCTACAAAAGAAAAGAAAGGAACAAACAAAACAAGTTACTGGCCAGCCTGGCGTCAAGAGAGAGGCTTTGGAGCTATTTTCTGCTGAGAAACCCACCCCCAGACTTAAATCATCTGATATGAGGCTGAGAGCCAACTTTAATCATTCATTGTGGTCAGAAGCTTGGATCTTCTCATTGCTCAAGACCCATGTGAACTGCCAACCTCTCTGGCTCGAGAAAAGACAAGCTCCACTTACACATTGTGTAGTGGTTTCCTCTAGAAAAGAGAAGTTTTTCATCCAGAAGAATGGGACTCTAGACAAGGTGGGTCTAAAACTGTATGTTTTGACTAAAGCATCATGATTTTCAAAGTGACTTATAATTGAGTTGCAGGCATACAAAGTTCCAACACTAATCCCACCACCAGTGTCAACTTCCCTCCACCAGGACTCCCAGGTTCCCTCCCACCCCCAGCCTGCCTCCTTGGCAAGCACCTTTTGAATTTTTTGTGTCTAAGCCACTAAAGCAAACAAAAAGGAGCTCCATATGAGACCGCCCCCCACGTCCATACAGGTATGTTTGTTTCTCTGTGCTGGTCTGTGGATGAAAAGGGAGAACAATCCTAGTGAAAAGACAAAGCCTGGCTTGGCGTGGGTCACCAATATCGTGAGGTGACCGGTGAGTACTCTCCACTCACAGCTCCCTTGAAGGTGAATGTCTTGGCGCATGTTGGTATTTCTGGGCACAGAAGAGGTCTCCTGTTTGCTGTACTGTGGGGGCTTCTGTCCTCATCAATAAAGCTCAGCTTCTTTGGTAAGAACTCTAGAATTGCCCCCAGGGTGACTCCCTGGATACTTTTCTCACGTATGAAATTGTTCTGTTCTAGGCGGTTTCCATCCATGGCACCTCTTCCAGGACTAGTCTTTTGTCCCCAGCAATGTAAGATGCTGCTCAGATTTTCTGCATCTATTTTATCTATCCTGTGACCTCATGCTAGCACTTCCTTTGTAAGATTTTTTAGTTCATTTCTGGACACCCTGTGTTTTATTATGTGGATTTTCTCCATTAGCAAGTTTTCCCACTAGCAACTTCCTCCATTCCATCATAAAATCACTTTTGATTTATAATTCACAACTCTCTGCCCATTCCTGCTAGCTATAAATGTCCTCGCTCCCATTTCAAGACTCTTATCTCTGCAAAGCACAGGATTCAGAGATTACTATGCTCTTTATAACTTTAAACATGCTTGCAGACTTCTGCCTTAGCCATGTTTTTTGTGTACAGGAAGCTATGTGTGCATATATTAACAGAACCTATGTGGAAAATCACTTCTACATTCATAGCATTTCTAAATGGAGCATCTTCTTAAACAGTCACTTTCCCAAGCAGGGAAGTGACTTACCTATGATATTGCTGCGACCTTTGCCTAAAATCTTGTTTCTCTCTCTTCTCATATATACCTTCTAGCATTTATACTCAAGAGTTCATTTCTAAAGAACTCTTTTAAGAAAATAAAAGGATAAAGTAAAGAAATTGTCACAGGTATTAAATGAATTACCTTACAACAATAACGTAAAAACAGTAAAAATCCAAAAGGGGCTCTACTTCATAGTCTATAATAAGTTATTTGCTTAAAATTATAGTTTATGCAAGTACATTGTATGTAGACATTGCAATATTGTTTATAAAACTATGAAACAGTGGGGAACTAGGAGAGAGATAACTCAATGGGAAGTTCATGCTTTGCATGCCGAGTGTCAAGGAGATACCCCTGAGCACAGAGCAAGAACTAATCCTAAGCACTGTCAGGTGTGGTCCTAAAACCCAATAACAAATCAAAATAAAACACACAAAGAACACATGAAGAAGTAAATATTACACTTTTTATAAAGTTAAATGGAATATAAGTGATATAAATAAATATCAACAACTAAAAATATGCTAGCTTAAGTGCTTTCCATAGAGGCAGGCTGGGGCGAGGGAGGGAATCAGGGGACATTGGTGGTGGGCAATGAGCACTGGTAGAGGGATGGGTGTTGGAACACTGCATGACTGAAACCTAATCATGAACATTTTGTAATTGTATATCTCACAGTGCTATAATAAAACATTTTAAAAATATGCTAGCTGGTTGACTTTTACTGGATTACAGTTTGGGTATTTTCCAAGTAACCTGGACATACATGACTTTGGGTATGGAAAAATAAGCTCTAGATGGTATATAAAATAAATACAACTCATCTTAAGAATTCAGCTTACATGCCCACTCTCACCACTTCTATTCAATATAGTACTGGAAGTACTTGCCATAGCAATCAGGGAAGAAAAAGACATTAAGGGCATCCAGATAGGAAGGGAAGAAGCCAAGTTATCACTATTTGCAGATGACATGATATTATACCTGGAAAACCCAAAACTCTCTACCAAGAGGCTCCTAGAAATAATACATTCTTACAGTAGAGTAGCAGGATACAAAATCAATACCCAAAAGTCAATGGCCTTCCTATATGCAAACAGCGAAAGAGAAGAAAGGGACATTAAAGAAACTATCCCATTCACAATTGCACCGCAGAAAATCAAATACTTAGGAATCAGTCTGACAAAGAATGTAAAGGATCTCTACAAAGAAAACTACAAAACATTACTTCAGGAAATAAAAGAAGACCTGAGGAAATGGAGACACATTCCCCTGCTCATGGATTGGAAGGATTAACATTATCAAAATGGTAATACTCCCTAGAGCTTTATACAGATTCAATGCGGTCCCTATAAAGATACCCATGATGTTCTTCAAAGAAATTGAACAAACACTCCTGAAATTTGTATGGAATAATAAAACCCCACGAATAGCTAAAGCAATCCTTGGGAAAAAGAAGATGGGAGGTATCACTTTTCCCAACCTCAAGCTCTACTACAGAGCAGTTGTAATTAAGACAGTGTGGTATTGGTATAGAGACAGACCCGTAGACCTATGGAATAGAACTGAGTATCCTGAAACGCACTCACAAATATACAACCACTTAATCTTCGATAAAGGAGCAAAAAATATTAAGTGGAGCAAAGAAAGCCTCTTCAACAAGTGGTGCTGGGAAAACTGGGCAGCTACATGTAAAAAAATGAACTTAGACCTCCTTCTAACGCCATGCACAAAAGTCAGATCAAAATGGATTCTAGATCTCGATATCAGACATGAATCTATAAGGTACATCGAAGAAAACATAGGAGAAACGCTCTATGACATCGAAACGAAAAGTATCTTTAAAGACGACACACCACTGACCAAGCAAATGGAAGCAAAGATAAACAAATGGGATTATATAAAATTGAAAAGCTTCTGCACCTCAAAAGAAACGGTGACCAAGATACAAAGACAATCCACAGAGTGGGAAAGGATATTCACCCAATACCCATCTGACAAGGGGTTAATATCCAGAATATATCAGGCACTGGTAGCACTCCACAAGAAGAAAACAGCCAACCCCATCAAAAAATGGGGAGAAGAAATGAACAGAAGCTTCCCAAAAAGAAGAAATTCGAATGGCCAAAAGGCATATGAAAAAGTGCTCTTCATCTTTAATCATCAGGGAGATGCAAATCAAAACAACAATGAGGTACCATCTCACCCCACAGAGACTGGCACACATCCAAAACAGCAAGAATAATCGGTGCTGGCGTGGATGTGGGGAAAAAAGGGACTCTCATCCACTGTTGGTGGGAGTGCCGACTGGTCCAGCCCTTTTGGAAAACAATATGGGCATTCCTCCGAAAGCTAGATATTGAGCTCCCATTTGATCCAGCAATAGCACTCCTGGGAATATACCCTAGAGACCGAAAAACACATAGCAGAAACACTATCTGTACTTCTTTATTCATCTCTGCGCTATTCACTATAGCTAGAATCTGGAAACAACCTAAATGCCCGAGAACAGAGGACTGGCTAAAGAAACTGTGGTTCATCTACACTATGGAATACTATGCGGCTGTCAGAAAGGATGAAATTATGAAATTTACCTGCAAATGGATGGACATGGAGTCTATCATGCTGAGTGAAATTAGTCAGAAGGAAAAGGACAGATATAGAATGACTGCATTCATTAATAGGATATAGATACCAGTGTTTTAATAAATATGGGAAATGGTAATGGCAGATTAAAACTCACCACTGAATATACACAAAGAGACTTAAGTGATAAACTCTAAATATCTGCAGGGCTAGCCATAATGTGTAAAATAAGAGGGAGAGAGATGCAGAGACATTGAGATAGATAGAGAGAGAAAGAGAGGAAACTGGGGTACCTGCTATTAAGGCGGGTGGGGGACGGGAGGGGGAGGGTACATTGGTGGTGGAAATGGGGCACTGGTGGAGGGATGGGTGCTGGAATACTGTATTACCAAGAACCAATTATGAACACCTTTGTAATTGTGTGTTTCACGGTGGTATAATAAAAAAAAAAAAAAAAAGAATTCAGCTTACATACCACCTTCTCAGTGAACTGCTCATTCACTAACCTTTCTCCTTTTCCTTCTTTGTAGTCACAGATTACTTGGCTTACACGGATAATTTTTTACTTTCATGGCAGTGATTTATGGTTTTTTTTTAGTCTCATGAACCAGATAATCTGTTTAATTATAAGAGTCGGCCTTGTTTTGACCTTGGTTTCCATAGCCTTGAGCAAAAAGCATTGGTCTTGGTCTTTATTTGAACTTTGCTGTATTCCATTGAAAATGTAAGCATTATAGTTCTTCCCATTTTCGGTTTCTACAACTTCAACCTACTAAAGAAGTGAGCTACCAAGGATGTGGCTAAGGACAGAGTTTTTAAAAGGTCAATCAGCATCAGACTCACAAATAATACAGAAATAGTGTCTTGGACACCAAGTTAAGTCTCTGGATGAAAACGGTTTTTTGAGTTATTTTCGAGAAAAGGGTGGGAAATAAATGGCACAATGTAACATTTATTACAGAATTACAGTCAAGGGACATAGCTAACATTTGAGTCCAGATCATCTGTGGTCTCTGTCCAAGGAGAAAATGTCACTTTTATTTGATGTGTCCCCATCCAATCAGTCATAATCAGAGATTGGTCTTGATCTATGATTCTGGATGCAATGACTAAGCCAAAATCACCAGCTTAAAAATGTCTGACTCGTATAGACAGTTCTTCATATCCATGGAACCCAAAATAAACCACTTGGTAAGACTTTTTTTAATCTATGCTTAGCAAATTAACCTGTGCTTGTGTGATCTTAAATGTGATCTCTGAGCAGTCAGTTAAGATGACTAACCCATATTGCAGGTATAAGATTCATTAGAATTCTGAACTAAGCTTTGTGTCTTAAATTTCCCTCACTTTTCTCTCTTCTCTCCTCTCTTCAGTCTCTCACTATATATAAACTTTATTTGGGTATTTTACCCCATATTTCTACTCGCTCTATCATTTTCACAAGTAATACCTAATCTGCAAATAATGACTTCTCATAGGACATTGAGTCTGAAGATTTCTTTGCCTTGGACTCCTTGATGGTGAAAAAGAAACCCCAATGCCTGCTGGCTCAGGCATTCTGCATCGTGACCACAGTAATGAAGAGGACATGGGTCTACCCAGGAACCAGGCTTCCTTACCCTGCCTTCCCATGATCTTTTAGAGATGGACTTCATTGGTCTTGGAGGGGTTTATGTACCAGCTTTAGTTTGCTTTTATTTAGCACAATTCTGTTCATGGAGAACATAGAGCTTGTCCTTAGCTTAAAGGAATCTCCTTGCAGTAGATGGAGAACAACCCCCCATATTACAGGTGTGAATCAAAGTGTTCCTTTGAGGATTAGGCAGGATCATACCAGATTTTGAAACTGTTAGAAACTAGCTCCACCTATTCATTTCTGCTGAATATGTGTCTAAGCCATGGAAGATATAGAGGCAATTTTGCTGACAAAAGGTTCTGACTTTGCTCCCATCTGTGGTTCCTTAGACAGCTACGCTTGTGGTCCTCCACTTTCATTGGTGTTACTTAGTTACCTTTGAGAATCAGGCAGAAAGGGCTTTAGAAACAAACTTACTGCCCTTCTAAAAAATCATTGAATACAGTCTCAACTTTTCCTATCTTGAAGTTTACAAAAGTTTGCCTGCTTCAGAAAGAAATCATTTTTAAAAAATGCCTGGTTCTTACCTAAAAATTCTAACGATTGGATCTCTTTTTCTTCGTATAGTCTAAATACCTCAAGAAAAAGTCACTAGTTTAATTGCTTTTAATGACAATTGCATACATGAAAAGCGCTACTTGCTACTCTGGCCTGGATCAATGGAAAAAGAAAAACAACTACTTCTAGGACGGGAGGACAAGGAAACCAGAGGCTGCCCTCTGCCAAGTGATTTGCCTGGTGAAGATGAACTACCTTCATCCTGCCAAAATCAGGGAAACCAATATTCCATAACTTTATGTTCTTCATTTACTATCTTCCAGTGCGGGAGGGGTGATTTAAAACTTCCCAGTGATGGAGCCAGGGATGAAACTCAGCAGTAGACAACTTGGTCTTGCCTGTATGAGACTCTGAATTCAATCCCCAGCACTAAAAACAAACACACAAATAAAGAAATAAAGATCCCCAGTCTGACATCAGAGATGGAGCTAAAATGTAGAGCGCATTTGGGCCATGCTCCTCAGCACCACTGGGTGTGGTCCCTATGGAAAAGGAAAAAAATTCTAGCATGAATTTACTTGCTTCCTAATGGAATATCTATGGCTGGAGTCATAATACAACAGGTTGGATGTAGCCAACCCAGGGTCCCATTGAACCCGATAGGGTCCCCAGCACCACCAGGAGTGGTCCCTAGCTACAGAGTCAGGAGCAAGCCCTGAGCAACACTGGGGTATGGCCCCAAAACAAACAAACAAACAAACAAAAAGATAATGGAACAGGTATTATTAAGAAAGATAATGATTTGAGACTAAGAGACAGATATTGCTTATCTTATATGTAAGCTATATAAGTGTCCCAATTTGATCCCTAGCACTTCCAGGAGTAATCCCTAAACACCGAAGTCAAAGAGTAGCCCAAATCCCACCTTCCCTCAAGAAAGACAATTATAAAATTGGCTGATATTTGGGATATTTTCAGAACAGTATTATTTAAAGCCAGTCATATGGATCACAAAGTTTTTAAACGTCCTCCTGGACATTAGTAACTTTACTCTCTTCTTCCCTCTCTTTCCTGAGGGCCTGGATTTCCAAAGAACAACCCTATTCCACGCAGAGCAGAATGGCCCCTTAAACCTGCCTATGTGACACATAAATAAAAAGGAGGTTCTTCACTGGGCCAAGTTAGTTACACTGTAAATTTACAATGGGGTCAAGCACTTAGCTTCAATGCTTGACAAGGTTGACATTTGACATGTAAACACCAGCACAGGCATTTCATATAATCTTTGAAGGGCCACTATCAGGAACATTGTAGTTGCCTTCTCTTAAATGCCTTTAAACTTTTACAAGTCAGGCATGCTGCAGTATAATTTTATAACCTTTTTATGGCCCAACAATTCTCTGTCTTGTAGCTCTTCTCTAATCTTCAAATTATTTTTTAACATACTCATGATCCAAAAGCAGTGCAAAGGCCAAAACTGGTGCTAAAGATTCATTGACTTGAAGTCAGAAAAGAAGTGACCAGAATATAACTTTCAGGATAAACAAGACATTTGCTGATCCCATCAGCTAATATCTATTACTTTAATATATAATGAAAACAAATGGGTGAAAAGAAACAAACAAAAAATGAACCTATCTACATGATAATAAACATTTAAAAAATAGAACCACTTTATTAACCCTTAGTAAGAAATAACCCTTGGCTAAGAAACATTCTACTTTTTCATACATATTGAATCATCTAAGATGATGATAGCCATTTTCAACATCCGGACTCCACAGCTCGTCAGAGCTCCACCCAAGAGAAAAGCCCATCTCAAGCTCTGCTCGTCAGAGTTCCACCCTACAGCAAGCCTATTTCAAGCCCAGGAATGCTTGAACCAGAAACACAGATACGCATGGCAGAACTGCCATCGACTCTTCCTGTGCTTGGCTGATCAGGAGGCATCTGGGAGGGAAGGCAGATTCTAGTCCTGGCCTGTCATCCCAATAGAGCCTCGCAAGAAGCCAGAGGAACCTCCACACCATGAGGGCCGCCATTTTCAATATCCGGACTCCACAATTCGTCAGAACTCCACCCAAGAGAAAAGTCGATCTCTTCCCGTTGCTCATGGCTACGTGGTTCATCAGTAAATGCACGATATGAGAGCCTACTACTGAGAGTATGCCACCCGCATGCAGAGCCTGGCAAACTACCTGTGTTGTATTTGATATGCCAAAACAGTAACAATTATAGATCTCATTCCCATGATTGAACAAATGATTTGAAGCTCTTCATGTTCCTGGAGTGAGCAGATGCCCTTGGGCTACATTAGTGCATGACAGGGATGTATGAAGATATTACTGACTCCCACTTGAGCAAATCAATGAACAACGGGAAGACAAGTGATATGAGTTATTGGACCACCACTGGTAAATATTCTTAATACTCCTCTCCTAATAACAGAACCACTTAAAATTAAGCACAGTAATTCACAATACAGTTCATGTAAGGCTGTCATTTTTCCACATATGTATAAGCAGTCAGTTAGAATTTCCTATCATTGCTGACAGAAGGGCTGGTATCACCCAGAAGTCACAACTTGAGCTGTGCATCCAGAATGCCTGGAAGACCCCTCTCTCAATCAAATGCTAAATACTTGCTGGAGTGCATGACTCCTATTATCAATGCTTTGGAAACCATAAGAATGCAAGGAACAATAAAACATTTAGAACAATTTTTTAACTTTTTAGAAACTTTTGTTTGGTTTTGGTTTTGGAGCATACCCAGTGGTGCTCAGGGCTTACTCCTGGCTCTGTGTTTAGGGATCACTCCCAGCAGTGCTCAGGAGACCATGTGCAGTGCGAGGGAACAAAACTGGGTCAGCCACATGTAAGACAAACACCTTACCCAGTTTAGTAACATGTCTCCATCCCCAACTCTTAGCAATTTTTGTTTGATTTTTAAAACATTTTTTATTTTTCCTAGTACTCAGTGTAGTATTCTATTGTGTAGATATATCATAGTGTCTTTTAAATTTTTTATTATACCACCGTGAGATATACAATTACAAAGATGTTCATAATTGGATCTCTGTCATACAGTGTTCCAGCACCCAGCCCTCCACCAGTGCCCCATTCCCATCACCAATGTCCCCACACTCCCTCCCACCCAACCCAAGCCTGCCCCTATAGCAGGCACCTTTTCTTTCTCTTTCTATCTCTCTGCCTCTGTATTTCTCTTCTCTTACACTTTGTGGCTTGCACTATAGCTATTTATAGTTTATGATGTAAGTCTCTATGTGTATATTCAATGGTGAGTTCTAGGGTGGCATTATAATTCCCCATTCTCCATAAACCTCCCCAGTTTGTTGCAACAACAATTATCATTACAGTGCATAAATGTGAAAGATCCTAAGAAGGACCTGGTCCTAGCATTCATTATTATCTAAACCTGTCACACAGCCACTCCGTGCAGCTGTGGGTCCGGTCTGTTTCTTGTCCGGCTTTGCTGGTTGTGAAGGCTGCGGGCCATAGCCATGCCCACCAACATGGAGGTGGAAGGATGGGGGATAGTTTTAGGCAACATGGTTAAAATCATGTTAAAGCTTTTAGTATTGATGTACAGAATAACTGTATCCCCCCCACCACCACTGAAGTTCTCCTTAGGCTCCACTACAGTCTCTACCTCACCTCTGATGTGATAGCCCTCCCCCATCCCACTTCTCTCTGTTGTTTTAGATCAGTTTTGTAATCCAAAGCCAAGTCTTCTTCATATAGAACTTTCATCATTAAAAAAAAAATGAAGGGGCCGGAGCAATAGCCCAGCGGGTAGGGCATTTGCCTTGCATGTGGCTGGCCTGTGCCGACTCGGGTTCGATCCCCAGCGTCCCCATATGGTCCCCGAGCACCGCCAGGAGTAATTCCTGAGTGCAGAGCCAGGAGTAACCCCTGAGCATTGCCGGGTGTGACCCAAAAAAGGAAAAAAAAGAAAAAAGAAAAGGCAGCATTCTGGTATGGTATGCACATGCTAACAAAAAACGTGAACAAGTCTTCAATCCAGGCAGATGTACTTTGTAGTAGGAGAAAAATTTTATGTTTTCTAAGAAAAGAGTCATAAACCAAGATTGACCAGGCCAGAAAAACTGTTTCTGTGGACTCAGAAAGTTAGCTCAGATGACTAGAATGCGATTTTGCATGTAGTGGGAGAGACTCTTTCCCCAACCCACATGCCCTCCAAGAAAAGGCAGGAG
Organism: Cryptotis parvus; assembly: GCA_021461705.1. NCBI lineage: Eukaryota > Metazoa > Chordata > Mammalia > Eulipotyphla > Soricidae > Cryptotis > Cryptotis parvus. Next base: position 39,099 of record JAJIBD010013807.1, read on the forward strand.
TGTCCCTGAGCCAGAACAAAGAATAGCGCCCTAGCATGACTGGGTGTGATCCAAAAAACAATGTAATCTTCTGTGGTTACTCTACATATACATACATGTATTTGCAAATTACTTATTAATATGTAATCATCATATGATTACCTATTGGTATATATTTATGTATATATATATAGGTTTGTACCTGCCTCTTGAGGTGCTGAAGGTATGGCTGCAGGGCCCTGCTGTGTCGGCAGGTGGCAGACAGGAGACAGGCTTGTCTACACTCAGGGCTTTGCCCCATGGGCCCTGGATGGTTGATGGTCTGACATAGAGAAAGACTGGGCCCCGTGGATGAACCCAGAGCCACAGCAGAGCCTGGCAAGCTACCCATGGTGTATTCGATATGCCAAAAGCAGTAACAATAATGGACCTCATTGCCAACGAATGGAGATGTTACTGGCGCCTACTAGAGCAAATTGATGAACAACGGGAAGTCAAGTGATACAAGTGATAGGTTTGTAAATATATAACTATATCTATATCTATATCTATATATATACAAATGCTGACAGTGATAACTTTCATAAAATATCAAACGTAATTTGTGTTCTTCCTTTATAAGAACCATGATTTCCATGAGAATTTTGCAGTCTAATACTATCTGCATCATTTCCTCCTGCCTTCCAGAAACTAAATGTCAGTACAATGTGTCAGATTTGCAGAACAGCAAATTCAAAATGACGATTGCTTCAAAGTGGGCTAAATGGCCCCAGCGAATCCATTGTCTGTGAATGCATGCAGACAATGGGTGCCAGTGTTGGAACCTCACTCCACTCCTTTCAAACTCCAACTATCCCACCAAACAAGAGAGTAGAAGCAGAATCAATTGTTTTGTCTAGACAGCATCACTCAATGTCAACCACTAAAACATGAAAATAGATAAGGACCTCATGATTAGAAAAAGAACTTGAAGTGCTTACAATTGATTAAATGACATATATATATATATATATATATATATATATATATATATATATATATATATATATATATATATATATATATATATATGAGAGCTACTACCGGCTCTCCCTGTGACCAGCCGCTCACGAGGCGCCCGGGAGGGATGGTGGGTTCTAGCCCTGGCCCACCATCCCAGCAGAGCCTCGCAACAAGCTAGACGACCCCCACTCCATGAGGGCTTCCATTTTCCCCATCTGGATTTCTCTCTCATCAGACCTCCACCCAGCAGACCAGCCTATCAGTGCCCGGCTCCGGCCGCGGTTCATCAATAAATGCTGGACTTAGAGATGCCTACAAGAGTATGCTACCTGCACGGCAGAGCCTGGCAAGCTACCCGTGTTGTATTTGATATATATGCCAAATACCAGTAACAATTATAGACCTCATTCTGGAATGGATTGAGGCTCTTTATGTTCCTGGAGCAAGCAGATGCCTTGGGCTCTACTAGCATGAGACAGGACATATGGAGATGTTACTGGGGCCTGCTCGAGCAAATCGATGATGAACGGGAAGACAGTGATACAGTGATACAGTGATATATATTTCCATGGAGGGGAAATTCAAAATTAATGTCTCAGCTTTGCTTACACCTTCATTTCATGTGATTATTTTAACCCCATAAGTCAACGCCAGCATATACAAAGTCACCAAAAGGCATTCAGAAGTGGAGAATTTAAATCTTTTTAGGAAAAGGAATAGAGAAGAAATATGTTTATGTGATAAAATTTAAACAAGTATCTTCAATAAAATAAGACTCTTGTTTTTTGAAAAAAAAATAAAAAGTTTCTGCTCTTGAAATGCTTTTGCTTTTAGACTGTGGGAAAGAAAGTTATTTCATTTACTTGATAAGACTGATCTATCCAAGTTCACTTCCTAGGCCTCAAGAGGAGACAAAGGCAAGTGTTTCCTTTTCATAAGCAGCCAACACTCATGTGATGTAGACAGAGAGACGCAAGATACCACTCACCCACCCCCAACCTATATCAGGCATATTCAATATCTTTGAATCACAGAACATATAAAAGATTAATTCCTGGCTTCAGTTATATTAAAAATGTTCCTTTTCCATGATGATGGAGATTCCTAATCAAAGCTTCTGGGGAGAAATGTAACTTATGGATTCATTCCAGCTTAGTGTTCTTCATAAAGGTTTACATTTTCAATTATACTGTGTGAGTTTATATTCTAGAAAAACTGGGAAGAAGTTGTAGAGTATGAAGGCTGCTGTGCACTTCTTTATAGAAAGAAGATTAATCAAGAAAATATTCCATGGTTTACCTGTGGCCACCCAAGCAGCTGACACAGCATGGGATGTACACCATGAACGTTATGTCACAAAACAATGCATATTACGAGCATTTCAAGATCAAAGAGTATCTGCAATGTTTCCCATGAAGAGTCCACCCTTTAAATCTGTCCCCTAGATCCATGGTTCAAAATGTTCACTTCCAGATTAGAAGCATCATTATTTGCTATAAATGCAAATGTTACAGGGCTGGAGAGATAGTTGAGCTATAGGGCACTTGCCATGTAAGTGACCGACACAGGTTCAAATCCCTGGTACCCCACTGCGGTCTCCTGAGCCCCAGTACTGATTCGTGAGTGCAGAGACAGGAATAAGGCCTGAGCTCTACCAGGTGTGACCCTCTCCCCTAAAATATCTCAAAAGTTCTGAGTTTATCCCTAGGCCTTTTGAATCAGAAATTCAGTGGCACTTCAAAATCTGTTTAACAAAACCTCCAGCTCATTTGAAAGCATGCTATTGTCTAGTAATGAACAAAGAGTCCTGCCGTCCTGACCTACAAGAAATGCTGTCAAATTCCATAGCCGATGGGAGGGTGTAGTCCCTCCCAAAATTCCAGCCATTTCTTTTTGTGGCCACATCTGTATTCTCATATCTGAATCTCTGGTCCTTGATCTTTTGTTCTCATGCGAAACACAGCCTTTTTGAGATTCTGGAGATCAAAGTAAAGCAAAATACAAAACATTTACCCAAATTATTCATGAATGCAGTCAGGTTTAGCTGGAGATTGAGGGGGATGAAAAAAGGATTTCTCGTGGAGAAGGTAAACAGATTCCAGTCATAGAAAAGATTTTTTATTGTGCCTGAAAAGTCTTGATGGTTTTTCTCTCTGGCTTGTCCCTCCCAGCTCCTGCTCTCCATCCTCTGTCTCCTTTCAACTCACTCTTCCCCCTTCTCTTTCTGAACAAGTCTCATCGGTTGTTTATCTTCTTGCTTGACATTTTGCCCCCAAAGTTCCAGTTCCTAACCCTAAGCAAGGTTTTCGCTTTGCTGTAAATAAATAAGTCTCTTTGAAATATATTTGTGTTAGATGTTCATAATAAAATATGCATCTCTTACCATCATAAAAAGGGGTACACTTACAATCCAATTCTTGACTATCAGAGCAGTTGTTTGTACATGAGATATTAATAGGAACTTCCAAGCAGCATGACTGATAAACAAGGACTAAGGGAAATTTCCCCAGCTGTTTCCAGCGCACTGGAAAGAAGAAGATCCCATTTGCCTTTAACAAAGCTAGTCAATGAGGAAGTTCTGATCAGGGAAGGATTTGGGAGGAAGTGGGGATTCCTGTAGAGGCTGGGTAAATTGCTCTCAATTTTCTGCAAAAATCACAGTAGAATTACCCAACCTAATGCTATTTAAATAACTTCACAGCTTTAGGGACGTGATGATACCCTGAGTATAGTAAATTGTGATATGAAAATGGAAGAAGTCAAGTCTCTGGGAGGAAGCACTTAGCATTAATATTTCTCTACAGTCATTAGGCTTGTGCCTCCAGGGAGCCCAGGAAACAAGTTCCTCTGCAGCCTTCCTGAGTGATCTAGGCTGAGCTCTACTTGGGCTGGGCTAATAATAGAAACCTACACTTACCACAATCTCTTCCCGGTCCTCAACTATCTTATTTTATGGTTAGAACTATATGTTTGTATTTGACAAAAAGCTGTTTTACTCCTTCCTAAACATTGCAGAGAAGATAAACACTGCTTTCTCAAAATAGTAAGGAACAGTAGAACCTGCCAACAGTTTTCAGCCCCAAGGTTTAAATGTGGTTCCTCTACATTCCTATTGCACCCCAATTTACTCATTAAGGAGTAAGGAAAGTTCGCATGGCCAAATAAATAAATAACAGGTATTGGATAAGGGCAGGAATGAGAGCTATTTTATTCTTTAAGAAATATTTCTTAAATGTTTAAGGTTTAGCCATCCCGTTCCGAGTTAAGATAGCTTATTTCCTTTGTCTGAGAGTTCTGGTACCATAATCACTAGTTTCAGCCAAAAGTGGACACTTAGTTATATTTTACATCTATAATTAACTTGCATCTAACACGAAAATGATAATCTCACTCTCAGGATCAGTAAATGTTGCCATTCTGGCTGGAAAAAGGTTCCTTTTTTTAAACAAAATTAGAAAATAGAATAGATTTGAAGTCTGAATATTTTTTGTCTTCAAATGCTCTTGAAATTTCTGAAGATAGTGGTGGTGAAGAACTACATATATCCAATGATCACAGCTTTCACTAGAGGGTAATAGCTTTTTCAGTGAAACCCCAAACATAATACTAAATCCCAGAGAGAATAATCATCTACGTGAACCTCCATAGCTGTAAATTATAGCATTGAGACCAAAAAGTATAGACGATATTTCTAAAGATCAGAGTGAACAAGTTCACAATGCTGATGAGTCCACAACCTAAACTTTGAACTGTGGATTCAGAGGGACACACATTAGACTAGCTCTAGATTACAAATATGGGGGGTGGGGGTGTACCAGTGATGCTTAATTCACTCATTCCATTCAATTATTCAGGAATGTGAGATGACATACATGAACATTTTGCAGAAGAACTTAATGCCCCCTGAATTAAAGGCCTTAAATTAGATGAAGACAATCCTATCGCATGCCCCCACTTCTATTGGTGCCAATATCGCCTAATCAACTCTATTTCAGTAATTACTTTTTCAGAGTTTGTGACAGTTATATAACAGCGTGTCAGTGCTTCACGTCTCGGAGTTCATTGCAGACCTTTCTTCAGAGACTCAAAGATTCTAAAACTATGGAATCCCTTACAGATTTCTAAAAGATGACTACAGTCATACCACCCTGAACACGCCCAATCTCGTCTAAAAGAAGAGTAGGGACCGGAGCCATAGCCATAGTGGGTAGGGCATTTGCCTGCACACAGTCGGCCCAGGTTCAATCCCTGGCATCCCATATGTTCCCCCAAACATGGCCAGGAGTAATTCCTGAGTGCAGAAGCAGGAATAATCCCTGAGTATCACCATGTGTGACCCAAAATGCAAAAAAAAAAAGAAAAAAAGAAAAGAAAGTAGAAGTGTTAACAATAGGGGCATATCCTCATATATTCCTCATATCTAAAACTTTGGGTTTTAAAATAAAATTTTGACTATAATAAAAGAAATTAATGCAGTATAATTTCAAATTTAATTTTGGGAGTCTTCTTTTCTAGTAATAAGTGGAATGCATCTGGGTTTTGCTTGCTAATTTAATTAGATTAGTACCAAGAAATATACAAAATCTTATATATGAGTGGCAGCAATGTCAGCATGAAATGTTTATAAGCTTGATATTATTTTCATAAAAGCAGCTACAGTTTCTATTATAGGAAGTCAATGATCTTTTATGAGTCCTATGAATCCAATAAAACCCATGACTTGATCCCACAGGGCTCATGTAACAAGATTGACTATAATCAATCAACCCTAAATTAACTTGGATAACCAAGGAAAACAAAAACCAGTCTTCTCAAATAGGAAAATGAATACATGAGCTTATAATTTCACTTAAGAATTCAAAATGAAAGGTCAAATCGTGTCCCTGGGCCAGGAGGCTGGAATGACTACTGCTAGACAATAATTTAATAAGTAAATGAGTGAGCAATGATTCTCACAGCTGTGTCACTGAGTTCTCTGGGACCATACTGAAAACAGATTTGCCTTAGAAAGAAAAAACTCTCATTTTATTTATACAGGCTTGTGTATTATTTATACACATAAGAAGAAATTGAAACATAAGCCAGCATTTGCTGCTAACATTTTCAATGTTTTCTGGTAACAAAACGATACTTAGCAATGTCTGAAAACAATGTGAACATTTGATTAAATATTGAATACTCTGGTTATTCCTTAACACCACTAGTATATAGACACATATTTAACAAAAACATGAGTGTCAGGTTAAGTTTCTGTAATTTCAGATACTAAAGAAACAATATATATAAATAAAACAAATATTTCTAATTAAATTTTAAAAGATAGGCAATAAATGGTATATATTGAACATTCAAATAGTCCATAGCAGAAAATGGAACAGGGTGCTAATAATAGTCGAGGGTACTAATGCCAACCTAGAACTGAGCATTAAATAGAGGCAAAAGGATACACATGACAACCTTTTAATGTATGTTCTGTAATCCATAGTCTGGAAGGGAAGGAAAAGAGAAAGAGAGAGAAAGGGAAAGAAATAAAGAACCTGCCATGGAGCAGGGCTAGGGAAGGGGGAGGGAACCGGGGATGTTGGTGGTGGGAGATGGGCACTGGTGGAGGGACGGGTGCTGAAACACTGTATGACCAAAACCCAAACATGAACTTTTTAATTGTATATCTTTTTATTTGTATATCTCACGGTGGTATAATAAAATACTTAAAAAAAATAGTCCATAGAAAGTCTAGTGGCACCTAAAATATAATATCAGCAATGTTATTTATATATCAGCAATATTTATATATTTATATATATCAGCAGTATAATTGTTTGTATCATATCATATCATATCATATAAAATATAATAACATGTTTGTATGTGTTCTATGCCCTTCAGACAGTGAGTACTGATAAATGCCATAGCCATGCACAAAATGCTAAGGATATGAGACTTACAGACATGGGGCAGAGCTGCTACTTGGTCTCCCTGTGCCCAGCCGCTCATGAGGCACCCAGGAGGGATGGCGGGTTCTAGCCCTGGCCTGCCACCCCAGCAGAGCCTCACAACAAGCCAGACGACCCCCCACTCCATCGGGCCGCCATTTTCCACATCCGGACTTCCCTCTCTTCAGAACTCCACCCAGCGACAGCCTATCACAGCCTGTCTCGCCGCAGCCGCACGGTTCATCTATAAATGCTATATTTAGAGGTGACTACAAGGGTATGCCACCTGCATGGCAAGCCTGTCAAGCTGCCCTGTTTTATTTGATATGCCAAATACCAGTAACAATTATATTAGTTCATTCCCATGACCTAATATAATAGTTTGAGGCTCTTTATGTTCCTGGAGCGAATAGATGCCCTTGGGCTCTACTAGCATGAGACAGGACATATGGAGATATTACTGGTGCCCGCTCGAGCAAATAGATGATCAACGGGAGGATAGTGATAGTGATAGTGATGAGGGTGAATAGACTATAATTTAGAACAAGGCCTTATCTCGAGGGCAAGAAAACAACTATCTTCTGAAGCATTCTTTTCCACCCATGGCCTGTTCTATCTACAAAATGGTTAACTCAGAACATTTTTGAAGGCACAGTCCCATTAAAATGGAAGTTTTCCATCTACTTCAGCCTCATAGAAGTCACCCAATTTAAAATATCAAAAACAAATACCTCTTCAAACAGGTTCATTCCATAAATAAATATTAGGTTTTGCCTAAGACTTACTCTGGGAAGGCCACTGCTGTGTGGGATCAGGGGAAATCTCTTAACGTTTGGGCTGATTTAAATTATGTGACATGGAGAAGATGAGAAATGATCATTGGAAGTTACTCATGTTTTCGAACTCTAAATTCCCTAAGCAACTGTAATATAGACATTGTGATGTTGAAAGGAGGAGAGGATGCAAGAGAAATAAAGTCAGTTGAATTAAAAGGGAATGAAAGTCCTCAATCAGGAAAGAAACATCTTTTTGCAAAGAGAGGTACTGAAAGGCTGGTTATGCCATGGAAAAGGAACCTCGAGACCTTCAGGAGTGACAAAGTGACACAAGATGGACATTATACAATCAATGAACATAAAACCCAAAATGTAAAATCTAAAAGACATTTGGAATAAAATATATTTTTGCAGGATGAAATAAGACAACTATTTTATAGACAAATGTAGAAATCATTAATAATAAAAGGGATAAACGTCTCTTTTTATTAAGCCAGATTAGAGGGGCAGTGGGTAGGGTGTTTGCCTTGTATAGACCAAGAGGTCATCTTCTAGATAATTTACTGTGATCAAGCAAAGGGACCAGCTGATCAAAACTCTATTGACCTTAGAAAATTATTTAAAAGCTTCTCTATGATCCAATATATAGTCTTAAAAATAAAAAATTAACATCCATACAACATTCACTCAACATGTAAAATAATATCTAATCCATGCCAGGGTTTCAGCAAGTGGTTCTAGTACTTCATAGGCCTATAGAGAGTTCAAATAAGAATATGAAAGTAATTTACCAGTGATGAGACAGTGTACAAATGTTATGATTTGTTACTTAGTCAAGTAATAGAAACCACTTCTCAGGAACGGGTGGAGGGAGATACAGTTGGGGTTTCAAATTAGTGGAACATCCCGGATTGCAGTGACTGATTTCTGCTTTTTTAACATGAAAGATCTTAAATGAGAGAGAATATTTTAAAAAGCAAACTACAAACAAGCCTTTTAGTTTGTGATCACAGAAAGAAGTCTTGTTCAAGCAATTAAAACTGGTTGCCAAGGTAAATAGCAATGCTAAAAGCCTTTAATATCAAAAGCTTAAAGATCAAGAATTTAAATCCTTGAAGTAGAACAATTGACCCAGAATGAATCAGAAGGAAACATTTCAAGCAGGAAAATGAAGCTAAAACCAGGATTGAAATAAATAAGCCCTGTTCTCTCATTCAAATTTGTCCCATATGTATAATAAGTTAAAACACACATTCCCTAAACAGGAGTTACTACATCTAAAAAAAATTTTTTTTAAGTTAGATAAGTGACTTAAATCTATAGCTCATGGAAGACCAAGTCCTAATATAGCTATTTCCACTGAGCTCTGAACCATAACTAGATACCAATTTATATACCTAATGCAACAAATAAGCTTCTCATTATCCCCATACCTTGGTCCCTTGAGGAATTTATAATTTTAATTTCTCAGTTCTCTTTCTCAAATTAAATTTTATTTTAATAGACTGCTTAAATTCCAGTCTGACAAAAAACACTGAATAATTTTCATGAAACGCGAGGCAAGGGTAAAGATACCAATTTCAAAATGAAACTAATCATTCAAGAAATTTTCTCTTCCCTCACCTTTCCTAGCTGGCTATCACTTTACAGCAAATATTTTCCTGTTTTATCTCAGATCTGGGCATCAAATTCAAGTCCTCACACTTAAGCAAGTGCTCTTTCCCCTAGGCTACATCAACTACCATGGTTAATATTCCTAAAAGAAGTGTTAGTGATAAAACCTACAAAAAAAAGGAGACTTTATTTATATAAGCTAATGTTTAAATCTTTTTGTCCCAAAAGGATGTGGTGTCCATATTAGGATATACTGTAATGCTAACTTATTAAAATAAGATCAATTGATAGATTTAGTTAAGGGACATTGACTTCATGAATGTCTTTAAAGAATGAGGTGTTTTGAAGATTTTCACTTGAATACTGAATGCCTCATCAATACTGAATGGCAATTTCACACAATTTATATAAAAATAAGAAGGCTGATTTGGGTTTGACTTTGTGCATTCTCCTGAGGTATGTGTTTCCTGAGGCATCTGTTCAATCAATAAAGAAACTTGAGTTTCTTTCTCCCACATGAAGCTGAACACATCTTCCTGATGTGAAGAGATTCATCACACCCACAGAAACTCTTGAGAAATACTGTCTTCCTTATGAGCTGATTAAGACACACTCACACAGTGGGGTATCAACTCTTATTAGGTTTGTTCAAGAGTCTCAAGACCTAATTCATCAAGTGCATGGAGCACGTGGGGAATTACAGACTCATTATGACAGTAATAATAAGTGGATTAAAAGAAAATTAAGGAGTCTATTACCTTAATAGTAACACCTCCTACTTACTACTAGTCTGCAACCCATTTCTATCGCAAGTGTTTTAACTCATTAGCCTCTCACATTGGCCCTGGGGAATATTTTCAGACCTCCATTTAAAGAAATGAGTCTTCAAAGTTCAAGTAATTTGTCCAGAGTTGCATCACTTCTAATGGCAGAAGCAAAGCCCCTGATCTTGTCACACACCACAACTTAATTAAATTGCTTATCCTATAGTCTTTGTTGTCTTCATGTTTACCCTGTATCATTTCTCCATGTCTTGCTGTTTGCAGCTCCAAAGCACAGCCAACCTATGAGAACTTGACTTTAGAACCCTGATGGGTTTTATTTGTGGATTTATCTCTCTGTGGCAGGAAGGATGTCATGCAGTCCTTCTGAAGGACTGGAGAGAACTTCCTGCCACAGAACATGATGATAGAGGAAAGAACACCCTACTCTTTCTAATCATCACGGCACATTTAGGTGGAAAAGAAGGAATTCTGAGGCTAAAGAAAATGGACTAAATATACAAGACTACAAGCACACTGTAAACTCAACTTTATACCAGACTACAAAGGCTTTGCAAAAAGCTAAATGCTATGGAAAATATATCTGGATGGTTCAGACTCTCAGAGCTGAAAATTTACATCATCAAACTCTTGTCTAACTTCCGGTGAGAACTTTGATTTCAGTGGACTCCGCCCTATCTCTGCCCACCTTAGAATAGTTTTTGTTCCCATTTAATGCTGAGCTTTAACAGTCTTGGTGGTTTTATTTCCTAAAATGTAATAATTTCCTAAAATTATTTTTAAAAGAGTCCAATGAACCAGTGAAAACATAAAAACTTGAAGCAAGAGAATCTATGGGCAAAGACTGACCCGTGGCCCTGTTTCCCCCTCACCCACTGTTCCACTGATTTCAACCAGTGTCCCCATAGAGGAGTTGTTTTCATGATGCTTTCATCCTCTCTGCACAGAAATAAATACCCTAACATGCAAGTCTGTCATCTCCCGCCCCCAAGAAGTAGTAAAGAGACATCAAGAACACAAGGGCCAAAGGAGGTATTTGAACAGGCTGTTACAAAGCTATTTAGTGCCCTTCAAACCATACAGCACAAAACCCCATTTTACAAGCCCTCTTCTGACGGTAAAAGGGGAATTTTCTACTGCAATTCTAAACTCTGCCATCTCTGTTTGAATACTAGACATCTAAGTACTTGGCTGACATTTAAACATATGGCTCACATATGCCAAATGCGTTTAAAGTTGTGTCCAAAGTTCAAAAGTGGAAGACTGAAAGTCCTCATTCATGTTTCCTCATTAGATTCTCCTGAAGATCAATCAGCGCCAGCAGGTCTGTGCGTGTGGCAGGACGGGGTAGGGGCGTAGTGGAGGTGGCAGAGAAGAATTCTCCTGCTCTTTCCTTGACCAAGAGAGGAGGCAGGGCTCTGAAACCCACGAGGGACAGATGGGACAGAGATTTTCCTTCTCAGGAATACGAGGCATGCTGGTCTAGAATAATGTTCTAGATTCATAATAGGGGCCAGAACGTGAGGGGGTGGCTTTAAAAAAGAGAAGTGTGTAAGAACCAATCACGTTTCATTTAACCTGTCGCTTCCCAAAGTGAATGACATCGCACCCAGGAGGCAGAGGCAAGGAGGCCAGAAGGGAGGTGGATGGTGGCGGGCAGCCGCGGTAGGAACCTTGAGTGCCGCTAGGGGACGCTGTCTGCTTGTTTGCTGTAAAAAGCAGATTTTTTTTTCCAGGCAAGTGCAGAACAATGGTATTTTCTTTTCTGATAGCGAGGCCAAATATTTTGGGGAGCCTCTGATTCAAAGTTTTGGGTCTACGGTTTAGCCTAAGACTTAATACTAGGAAATTTTCACTGGTAGGAAAATTATAGAAAACTAATGTAACTTTACTTACATTCTTGCTTTGTGCCTAGCACATTTTTAAAGGCAAGGTTTAATTATGAGATTATCAGGATAATCCAAGAAAGCAGAAATTTATCATTCCCATGTTACTAATAAAAAGGTGATGTAATGAGGAAACAGAATATTTTGGCCAAGTCAATAGCGCTAGAAAATTGTGGAACCAAGATGCAAACTATGGCCAGCTGGCTCTAGAAGTCATCCCTGTAAACCCTGACAGAGGCTTGGGCTGGAAGAGAGCTGAGCTGAGCCAGCCTGACTACTGCTTTGAGAGCACAAAGTGTTTCTAAACCTAAGAAATCTAAGGATTATGTTTCATTCTTCTGATATCAAGCTACCCATTCAGCTCCACCCAGTTACTTAGAGGCGGAGAAAAAACAAAAAAATTTTAAGCCATGAGGCGACATAAGATTCCTGCATGAGAATCGCTGGCTATCGACAAAGGGAATTCAGCAGCTGTGGGATGGAGAATGAGCTTCAGGACCTTATCAGCAAACACATCAAAGTAGGTGCAACTAGTGATGAGACGTCCAAAACCTTCTATGAATCCCAGGAAAACGATACTGTCAGGAAACACTGATGAGTCCAGAAGGATAGCATCAGAGGGCGTTTGCCTTGCACGTGATCGACTTGGGTTGATTCCTGGCAACCCATATGGTTCCCCAAGCACTGCCAGGAGTTATTCCTGAGTACAGAGGCAGGAGGGAGCCCCTGAGCATCACTGGCAAGACCCAAAAGCAATAAATAAATAAATAAATAAATAAATAAATAAATAAATAAATAAATAAATAAATAAATAAATAAATAAACAGAACCTCATTGCTAACTAGCACTACAAATATTTGCAAAGAAAGTTAGAAAGGATAGACATTCTTCAGATACACATGAGAGGCAACTTCAGGCTGATTTTGAATTTATGAATACATTAGATAAGATTGCATCCCTTTTTCTTAAAAGGGATCTGAAATTGAGTATAAACTTTTCCTCCAACTAACATTCCACTTTGATACCTTTAATTTACCCCTGAGGCAATAACTTGGGTCATTTCATTCCCCTGTGACAATAATCTCCTCAAACCTATAAAATTTTCCTGAAGACATTTTTTCCTTGGCATCCTCTGTTTATATGGCTAGTCTTTGAGATTTGTGGCACCAGATATTTATATGTCTCTGTATATAGTCCATATTTTATGTGCTATCTTGTATTTAAACAGTAAACTCATAGCTGGATAGATACTTGTGTGTAAGGTACTTGCCTTGCAAGTGGCTAATGTGGCCAACCCCAATTCTATCCCTGACACCCCACAGAGTGCCCTGAAACTGCCAGGAGTGATCCCTGAGCTAAGAGCCAGGAGTAAGCCCTGAGCACTGCTGGTTGTGACCCCGGAACCAAAACAAACACACAGTAAACTCATGATAGATAGATCTGTTTAGCTACTCCATCACGACATTACAAACTTATACATAAGAGATTTCAGTAGACCTAAATGATTACCTACATCTGCAATGACATGAAATCTTAAAAACGGTAACAGAATATGCGAACATGGAGTGCATATTAATAGTTCAGAACCTAAGTAATGATAGTGTTGCATCAAAGTAGATAAGAGTCATTTCACCAATCACAGGCACACCATGGTACTGTTGCTAAGATGAATTTACGATACTTTCTTTTCAATGGTTTTACACTCTGAGGGAAATCTCTATGCTCTATGTCATAGGCTCATTGATTTCTCTTGAAACTAGCACAGCAAGCAAGTGACTATACTTGTAACTCACACCTCACAGGGACCATTTATTTAGTTATTTTGCAGGAAGCCAGAGGAGTCCTGCAGCTGACCAGAAGTTTCTGTAGAAGCTTTCAAAACCTCTACCTCAAAGGGTTGGCATAGGGCCCACTTTATAGGGTTCGCAGTTCTGAAAATATGATCATCCCTGAGGGACAGAGTCCCAAATCTCCCACATCACAGTTTGTAGCACAAGATTTATGCAATCTGCTAAGACTCACCACTTTAGACACCTGCAGTTAAATAGATCTGGGTCGTGTTCTACCATAACACAAAAATATTCAGGGAGCCCCGGATACGGTTAACCTGGGACACTTTGTTTCAGCTACCAAGGATCACAGAGCAGCTGCCTAAGAGAATATAAATGAGAATAGTGGAGAGCCACAGAGAGAAATGTTGGGGGATTAGTGGGAAAATGCCATATGCATACCTAAAACCAATAATCCAGTACTAATTAATAACATTAACACTTAAATATATGTGTAAAACATATGTGAAGATTCACATCAAAGTTTATTTTCATTGAAATTGTTTATTTAGGAAGCATGGGTGGAGAGTGAGTCATGTCATATAAAGAGAAATTCTGCACTTGAGCTGGAGCGAGACTGATACGAGAACAGAACACCTAAGTCTTTTCTCTATCATAGAGTGAAATAACATTTTTCTCAATTGTGCAATTGAGAACTCATACATGTTAGAATTGTGGAGATAAACAACATTAGCTCTTAATACAGTTTCTAATGTCTAGCAAATACTCCAGAAATCTAGAATTAGGACATTTTCCCTGAGAGCGTCTTTTAACGGGGTTCTGTATCAACCTCTCCTAGGATCTACTACTCAGGTAAAAAGTTCAT
>JAJIBD010013808.1:0-34050 GCA_021461705.1 Cryptotis parvus
CCCTCTTCACTTTGAAGGAAAGTATTTAAAGAAAAGTTTTTTATGCCATAATACTCTTGAACTGTAAGTATAAAATCTCACTGTAACAAGACATGAAGGCATACTCTCCATTTATTTGTGATTTTTCATAAGTCCAAACCAATGATTAAAATTATTTTTATCTTTTATCTCAAAGGGAATTTGTTATCCATCTGTATCTTCAGAACCACTTCAAAAACCCTACCTCAAAAAGGGTGATGCAAAAAAGAACTTACAGTCTGTAAGGACTAAGAAAGTTCTAGTAACCGACACTAAAAACCAGTTGCCCACCCATTGAAGGATGGTTCCCATTCCGTTTCTGGAGTCTGGCCTCCAATCTCAGTTAGGTTTGAGGGCTAACAGCACACAGAAGCCATTGGAATAGGGTCTCCACATCTTTACCAAGCTTTCCAGCAAGTGTTTCCAAATCAGGCTGACCAGAATCTTCTGGGAAGCTTTGAAAAACAAGTCTCAAGGCTCCAGTCCTGCAAATTTGATTCAGTAGATTTGAGATTGGGGTTCATAAACCTTAAAATGTAAAAAAAATTTTTTTTTAAACAGACTTCCCAAATTGTTCTGATCAATGTATCTGGGAGTCACCAACATGCGGTACTGAGCTCTCTGAAATAACTCTCAGGGTATTCATAACATTGGGTGGATTATAAATCACCATACAGTGAAAATTTAACAAATTAAATTGTCTAGACATTATTTGATACTGAAAATTCTACCCAATCTACGTCTCAGTCTCTCATGATTTTCTGTTCATGCTCCACCCACATCTGGACACAATATGTTTCCTACCTTGCTCTCCCCCCCCCCCCCATTCACATGAAGTGCACATGAACAAGTTGCTCCACAGCATTTAATTCTGTTAACCTTCCCCTCTGCTTCCATCCAGTTTCCCAGAGCGGTGAGGGAAAGATCTATTTCTGGGTACTACACCCATCAATGTCACTGGCAGTAGCAAGGCATCAGCCCAGACACCTGCAAACCCTACCCCCACCACTCTGGCAGGGAGACCCTAAAAATATCTGATTCATTAATCTCTCACCATACAAGACAAGTAATTTAAAAGAACTATTCTCAAAGCCAAGAGAAAAGCAATTATGACTGAAAGTTTCAAAAATAGTAATTTTTGAGTCACTTTCAGTAGTTCAAACTTAAAGGTATTCGAAGTCCAAGAAAGAGATTGAAGTCTAAGAAAGAGATCGAAGTTCAAGAAAGAGATTCTAAAAGCAATAAACGGAAAAAATTTGGGTAAAGACTTTTTATCTTATTTTATTTGCTATCTTAAATCATTAGATAGAGATACCAACATATATCAAATGGGAAAACAAGCTCAAAACCAGGTGAAAATTATGATTCTAAAAACACAGATGTGGGGCCGAGCAATAGCACAGCGGGTAGGGCATTTGCCTTGCACACAGCCAACCCGGGTTCGATCCCTGACATCCCATATGGTCCTGTGAGCTGCACCAGGGAGTAGTTCCTGAGCAAAGAGCCAGGAGGTAACCCCTGAGCATCACGGGGTATAACCCAAAAAGCAAAAAAAAAAAAAAATTAAAAAATAAAAACACAGATGTGTGGGTCAGGGAAACAACATCATAGTAGAGCACAAATCTGGCTGGTGTGAAGTCTTGGGTTCGGCCCATAGAAAACAAAAACAACAGGAAAAAAAAAACAGAAGGGCCAGACAGACAGCACAGGAGGTGAGATGCTGGTCCCACTTCAATCCCACACTACATATGGCTCCCTGAACACTGCCACGAAGAGTCAGGAACAGCTCCTGAACACCACTGGGTATGGTCTGATCCCTCCTCAAAAAAAAAAAAAGCAAATATCAAGGGGGTTGGGGGAGTGGGGAGAGAGCAAAGAGAGAGAGCTGGATGAGAGCAAGAGAGAGAGAGAGAGAGACAGAGAGACAGAGAGAGACAGGGAGAGAGACAGGAGAGAGAGAGAGGGAGAGAGAGAGAGAGAGAGAGAGAGAGAGAGAGAGAGAGAGAACAAAATAGATCTTTAAGTCAAGGAGGCCACAGTGTGTGAAGTCCTTGTCTTGCACCCAGCTGACCTGAGTTTGATCCCTGACAGCACATACGGTCCTCCAGGACCACCAGGAGTGAGTGGAGCACAGAGCCAGGAGTAAGCCCTTAACTCTCCCTGCTGTGCTCCATTTCCCAAACAAAAAGACACAGATACTGAGTTCCACAGAATTCCAGATCCCAGAGTGAAGAGCGAGATGACTGTTCTTATCCAGAAGGCACGAGCTGCGGAAACACAGTGGCCTCACATGTCCTTCCAGGCGCGGCTGGCCCTGCTCACTGGACAGTTCACTGTGAGTGCTCGGTGCGACTGAGGCAGGATGCGCCAAAGAGCAGAGAGTGGACACGCCACTGTGGACGGGGAAGGGAAACCAACGTCAGCAGCAGGCCCAGCCAGAAGAGGAGGACTTGGTTTCTATGTTGATGTAGTTCCCTTGAGTGGACAGTGACATGGTGTCTTCTCTGGAATTGTTCATCATTTTTTCAATGAGAATTCTAAAAAACAAATTAAAAGTAAGTCTGAGAAGGTAGATGGAGGAAAGGGGCAAACTGCCAGCTTTGCCCTATCTCAGCACTCAGCAAAGTCACACTTAAATGTTTTCATCCCCAGTTATTTCAAGAAAGAGGCCAGCAGCCCGCCCACCGAAGCTGGCTCTCCCATGGCTAGGAGCGAGAGGCCAC
This sequence comes from Cryptotis parvus, assembly GCA_021461705.1. Lineage (NCBI taxonomy): Eukaryota > Metazoa > Chordata > Mammalia > Eulipotyphla > Soricidae > Cryptotis > Cryptotis parvus. The sequence goes on from JAJIBD010013808.1 coordinate 2,742, forward strand.
AGTGCAGTGGCCAAACCTGTGTACTCAGCCCCAGAACAGCAACAGTTTCTCACCTCATGGCCTCATTAATGTTCTTGTTCTCCTTAACTGATGTTTCAGTCCAACCTGTGAAGCCATTCTCTTTACTGAACCGGTCAACCTGGTCTCGGCTCATGGCCCAAGGGGACAGGTCACACTGGCAAAAAGAGAAGACATGAAAGGTAACACCAAAAAAATCGCCAGAATAAGAACCTTGCTCAGATGTCTGTAGATTTAAAGCATTTCACCAATGGCTAAGACGTTAGCATCTAAAATCCACTGTCAACATTTTCTTTGGGGAGGCGGAGAGGATTTGCCAACTTGAGAAGGAAGGTAGTTCCTAGAATCATAGAGCACTTAGATATGCTTACTCTGATATTAGCCAAAGGCCAGGCCATTTCCCCAGAATGAGTAGCACGTTCTGAATACCTTGTTGGCCAAGAGCAGGCAGGGCACGGGCTCTCCACTAGGCAGTGAGAGCTTGCTGTCCAGGTCCTGTTTCCATCTCTGGCTGTTGCTGAAGGTAGTAGCGTTGGTAACATCAAACATAATAACACAGGCAGCGGCATCCCGATAATATAGCCGGGTCATAGAGGTGAAGCGCTCCTGTCCTGAGAAGAAAGGGGTTCTTGATAAGGAGACCCTGAGAATCATTCTCCCAACCCTCCAATCTCGGCAGAGAGTGGGCGGTACACAAAATGGCCGACTCTGGACTCTGCACCCCAGACTGCCAGGTCCATATCCCTGCTGTACAATGGTAAACCAATTATATTTGATTTTAAAACAATTTCCTGCTCTTTCATTTACTCAGTGACTTGGGGCATGTCAAGCTTACTTACAGTGCCTAGATTTCTTTTATTTTTAATTCTTTTTGGGTCACAACCATCAATGCTCAGGAGTTATTCCTGGCTCTGCACTCAGGAATTACTCCTGGCAGTGCTTAGTGGGACCATATGGGATGCCAGGAATCGAATCCGGGTCGGCTGCATGCAAGGCAAATACCTTACCCGCTGGACTATCACTAGGCCCCAGTGCTTAGATTTCTTTTTTTTTTTTTTTTTTTTGCCTTTTTGGGTCATACCCGGCAATGCTCAGGGGTTACTCCTGGCTCTGCACTCAGGAATTACTCCTGGCGGTGCTCGGGGGACCATAGGGGATGCGGGGATCAAACCCCGGCGGGCAGAGGCCGGCGTGCAAGGCAAACGCCCTACCCGCTGGGCTATCGCTCCGGCCCCCAGTGCTTAGATTTCTGGTCTGTCAAAGTTGTTACTTTTTTTTTTAGTGGAGTGGGGAGGGACTGTTGGGGGGTGTGTGTGTGTGTGCTAGACCTGATGATGCTCAGGTCTTACTCTTGGCTCAGTGTTCAGGGGTTACTCCTAAATGGGTTCAGGGAACCATATGAGATGCCAGGGATCCAACCTGGGCCAGCTGCTTGCAAGACAAGCACCCTACCCACTGTATTGTCTTTCCAGCCCTAAAGTTGCTACTTATATTATGTGTAGTTCTGAGGATTAATGGGTCTAGTGAATTTAAATGCATAGGAAAGTTCTTGGTACATAATAGGGTTAGTTGTTATCATCATCATCATCATCATCATCATCATCATCATCATCATCATCACCACCCTCATCATCATCTGTGTATCCGAGGGATCTTGTTTCTCACCAAACTCAACTGAAAGTCCAGAAATAGCACACTGCCTCTTCTTGGACTAGTAACCAAGGACTGGCCACCCCTACCACCTCACTAACTTGTCATTCTTCCTCCCACACAGTGACAGCTCTTCATTTACTCGGTGCCAAACATCTATAGCAAACACCTACAGAAGTTCTACAATTGTTCAGCTCATGTATCTTCAGAGCAGCTCAATCATTCCGGCTTCAGAAAAAGAAAATAAATGTGCTTTTGCAAAGTCTCGCATTTTTCTGAGCCCTCAGTAGCGCTTGCTGCTTCAATCAGAATGTCTTCTGCTCTCATCCCCTCTTCCCAGCCTACCTGCAATGTCCCACAGCTGGAGCCGCACCACCTCGGAGTCAGACCACTGGAGAACCTTCAGAGCAAAATCCACTGGAAACATATGCATCAGACACTTTAGTAACAAAAGTTACCTTAAAAATTCCACGTTATGTTGACCAAATGTGTAGTTACAAGCCCAGGGATGCACAACTTCAATCCTATTTCTTTATTTTTAATTGATTTGGGTTTGGGCCACACCCAATGGTGCTCAGGGCTTGCTCCTGACTTTTTGCTCAGTGGGCTGAGAGATGAGTTGCTACCCAGACAGAAAGTTGGGGCCTGAAGGGGTCTCCAGGCCTCCGGTCAAATAAATGTATTTGATACCATCTATCTCTTAGACTAGAAACAGGAGGAGGAGAGTAATGAAAATAACTCCTAATAGCAAATAAGATGCTCCTGAGAAATTCAGTTATTTTCTTCAGGGAAGGGATGATGGTCTGGAGTCATCTCCCACACTGTATTCACTGTTGGCTTCTAGTCCAACTGTCCTGTGAGAAAAACTCTCTCTGGCGGAATTCCACATCCTGCATGAGGCTGCAGGACTTTATCTGGGCAGAAACGGGATGAAAGGGCTGATGCTTGAGAGCTGTGCTGGCGCTAATGCCTCATCACTGGGTGCTGGGACTCCCGGAGTGATGTCAGCTGAGAGCATGTGGAGGGGGAAGTCTCTTAGTAAGGAGAGAAATAAGATCACTTTTGAAGTTTGGAGACAAATTCTTACACTTGTATGACAAATTGAAGCTAGAGGAAATTTAGAATAAGCCTAAAAATACATTCTTTTTGCTAAAGAGAAAACTAGAGAAATTGTTAAAAATTGAGGAGCAGGCCACTTTCAATCCAGATCCATGAGAGCAGGCAACCTGTAATATTTAGGAGTGGAAGGCAGAATATATCGATGTAAGAAACAGTTTTTGAATCCTTAATTTTGTGTATTTCTTTAGGAGGCTATTTTAATTGCTTGATAGTTTTTACCAAAAAATTATAAGGAATACTAGTACACATTTTCAAACTGCATACACTACAATTTGCTTTTCTCTTAAAAAAGTTATTTTTTGAGGGGGCAGAGCGATAGCAAGCAGGTAGCGCATTTGCCTTGCATGCCGCTGACCCAGTTTGGTTCCTCAGATCAGTCCCCGAGCACTTCGAGGAGTAATTCCTGAGTGCAGAGCCAGGAGTCACCTGAGCATTGCGGGTGTGGCCCAAAAAAGCACACACACACAAAAAGTTATTTCGGGGTGGTAGATAGCTCAAAGAACTGGGGTCTATGCTTTGCACAGAGAGCTCTGAGTTCCATCCCCAGTACCACATGGCCCACTAGGGTGGCCCTGATTGGCTCCAGCACTGCAGGGCCTAAGAGTTCTGCAAGATTAGGCCTTGGGTTTTATTTATTTAGTTTTTGCTTTTGGGGTCATACCCAGGGATGTTCAGGGGTTAGTCCTGGCTCTGCACTCAGGAATCACTCCTGGGGGTGCTCGGGAGACCATATGGGAGGTCAGGGATTGATCCCGAGTGGACCATGTACAAGGCAAACGCCCTACCCACTGCACTGCAGCTCCGGCCCCAGGCCTTAGGTTTTAACCACCCAGCCCAGTTGGCCAAGTATTGCCAGGAGTGTCCTCGGCTTCCTGACCACTTCTTGAGAGCCCTCAGGGTTCCCCTCCAAAGTTCAGAGGAGATAAATGTTTAAGTTACTCTCACTTACGCCAATGTACTAAAGGGAGGCTTTAGTACTAGATCACCATGATCCCAGAGTACAAGGAGAAGATGTAAAGTCAATAAAAAAGGGAGGAGGAAGAAGTGGCAGGCAGGAAGTGGAGTGGTAGCGAGGTGAGAGGGGCAGGGTCAAGGGCCTTGGGAATAGCAGTGTTGTAGAGTGGTACAATTCTATATACAAACCGCAGAGTCAACAACACAGAAAGTGAGTTAAACTACAACCACCAAACTAAAATTGTGGGGTTGGAGACATAGTACAGAGGGGAGGGTGCTTGCCTTGACCGTGACCAACCCAACCGACCAGGGTTGGATCATGAGCATCCCATATGGTTCCCTGAACCCCACCAGGCGTGGCACGGGAGTAAGCCCCAAGCACGGCCAGGTGTAAACGCCAAACAACAAAAAGAGTGACTGTCAAAGTGACAGACTGAGAACACTGGCGGTGGGATTGGCACTAGAACACTGTGTACCTAAAACTCAACCATCAATACCTTTGTAAATCATGGTTCTTCAATAAGATTTTGTTAAAAAGTTACTCTCCCTCCTTAATGAAATGGCATTAATTAGACATTAATTAAATAAACACAAAAAAAATCTCAGATGTCTAAGGTAGCTTGGGAAGGAATTGAATTCCTGGCATTCCCAGACGGAGACAAAAGGGAGTGGGCAAGAGAGAGAAAGGGGTGGGCAGCGGGGAGAGAAGTGGTCGTTTCACATTCCGCAAGAATCCCCGCTGAGAGAATCCCCAGGCTGGGCACGTCCGAGCCGGTGGGGTGGCAGCCACGGGCCAGGCGACATCCGCCGCGTCCCGGCTGGGGGCGGCGAGGGCAGCGGGCGGGCAGCGGGCAGCCCATCACCGTGCGGGGCGGGGCAGCGGCGGGCGCACGTCCACGCCGTCGGGACCCGAGTCCCTTCACACCTTCCCGGGCTCCTTCCGGGGCCGGGCAGTCCCGAGGACGCCCCAGAGGCCGCACTCACCGCCCGGCGCGTCTCCCACTGCCCTGCGGCCCCTCCCGGCCCGCCGCCTCCCGGCCCGGCCTCTCACCTCCCACCGTGGATTTGTAGTGTTTGCTGAAGTTGTCCTGCGAGTAGCGCTGCACCAGGGACGTCTTGCCCACGGCCACGTCCCCCCACCACCAGCACTTTGAACAGGTAGTCGCGGCTACCCATGCCTGGCGGGCGCACGTTAGCGTTTGTCCGAACCCCGCTGACTCCTGACGCCTGAGGTCGGCGCTGCGCATTCCCGCCCGCCGCTCGTGGGGGCCACCCAGACGGGGCGGCAAAAAGGAAACGGGCACCCGACCTCCGCGCGCTTCCTCCGGCGCGCCGCGGTCTGCGTGGGGCGGGACACGCTCCCCGGGGCCCCTCGGCTCGCCCCCTGCTTCCCCTCGGGGCCGGCTGCCGAGAAATGGGACAGCACGCCGCGCTTCACCCCGCCGAACTTGCCCCCGACAGCTCGTTTCCTGTCGAGGCCTGAGGAAAGGGTCTGTCCTCCCGCTGCGCAGACTGGGCTCAGGGTCACAGCGCCTCACACCTGAGCTGTCCTGCCGGGTGCCGCCGCGGCCGAGTCCCTTAGCCAACTCGGCGCGCGTCACGTGCTGTTGCCCCTGGAACTACATTTCCCAGCGTCCCCTGTGGCGAAGAACGCTGGGCCCAGGCAGGGACCCGCTCCCGATGCCTCTCGGGAAATGTAGTTAACGGCTATTTCTGCTTTGAAAACCTACCGTTTCGAGGTTTTCAAGCCCTTCGCAAGTTGGAAACTTAATTTTAATACATTCCTAGTTGAGAAAAGATTTTCAGGGGCCGGAGCGATTGTACAGCAGCGTTTGCCTTGCATCCGACGGTCCCGGGTTCGATCGCCGGCATCCATATGGTCCTCCCAGCACCGCCAGGACTAATTCCTGAGTGCAGAGCCAGGAGTAACCCCTGAGCAGTAACCCCTGATCCCTTCCCCCCCCCCTACCCCCAAAAAAAAAAAAAGCACAAAAGATTTTCAGGACTAGAGAGAAAATTCAATGGAACATACATTGCCTGCAGGTGGCCAGGTTTTGATACCTGCTAACTTACGGTCCCTGAGCACCTCTGGGACAACCCCAGTCCCTCTCTGCCCACACACACCAAGTATAGAGCTGAGCACTATACAGCCCCAGAGCACTGGCTGGACCAAAGCCAAAAAAGAAAGAAAGAAATAAAGAGAGAGAGAGAGAGAGAGAGAGAGAGAGAGAGAGAGAGAGAGAGAGAGAGAGAGAGAGAGAGAGAGAGAGAGAGAGAGAGAGAGAGAGAGAGAGAGAGAGAGAGAGAGAGAGAGAGAGAGAGAGAGAGAGAGAGAGAGAGAGAGAGAGAGAGAGAGAGAGAGAGAGAGAGAGAGAGAGAGAGAGAGAGAGAGAGAAAGATTCTTCAGTGGTGATTCCTCCTCACTCCCCCCCAACCCACAACTATCTCAACTAAATTTGTCCTCACCTAGAGTTTTCATTAGCTTCCAATTTTTTTTTAAATAAAGCTAAGATTTAACTGGTTCCTTATATTCTCAGATGCATAAACCATTCCACAAATGAAAGTGAAGTCTCATCTGTTATGCATTAACCGAAGTTAATTTCCCGTTCCCTCAATTTACATATACAAACCTTGGGTTCTTGAGAACAAGATGAAGGCTGGTCCTTATTTTCCCTATGACCCAATATGGGTCAAGTTCAGGGGCACTTTGTAAAGAGAAGACCCTTAGAAAAACTCATGCCATTAAATGGTAATCATTATTAACGTGCCACTGCAGTGAAGGCAGAAAGCAAGAGAGAATCCCCACTCTCCTTCCACAACCCCTCCTCTAGCTAGTTTTCATGTCCTTTGAACTGGTTCAAAATCTACTTAGGCCAAGATAGACCAAGATATTTGTTGTTCAGATAGGGGATGTCAGGCTTCTTAAAAGTCTCTGGCCTTTTATCAATATCCTATTCAACTTCTGTTGACCTTGGCCTAGTTGTCAATTCTTAAAATTCGTTTCTCACATTGCTTCTATGATAGGCTCTACCATCTTCGTGTTCCTACCTCTCTGTGGACCACTTCTTGTCATGCTTCCTTGCTATCCACTCTTCTGCTATGGGAGCTTTCCCTAAGGCTCAATTATTGGTCTCGTGTGTGTGTACATGTATGTGTGAGTGTGTTACTAGATATGTTACTCGATTTGTGTGTTACTAGATATGTTTCTAGGTTTTGATATCAAGGGTCTCACACGTGAGGCATGTGCTATATCTCTAAAGGACACTTCCAGCTTTCTTCCCTTTTTTTCTTTATTATTTTTCTTTGTTTTGGGGCTCACACCTCAAAGTACTCAGGGATGCTCCTGGCTTTGTGCCCAGGCATTAGCCCTGGCGATGCCGGAGGGCCTATGTGGTATGGGAGATTAAATCCAGGTCTCCTACATGCAAAACATGTGATCAACCCACTGAGCTATGACTCTGGTCTCTTTTATTTTATTTTATTTTTTTGGGGGAGGAGGCATGTTAATTACTATCATTTAATGGCATGAGAGTGTCTTTTTTTTCTTTTTTTGGCTTTTGGATCACACCTGGTGATGCTGAGGGGGTTACTCCTGGCTATGCACTTAGGAATTACTCCTGGGGGTGCTTGGGGAACCATATTGGATGTTGGGGGATAGAATCTGGGTCAACTGCATACAAGGTAAGTGCCCTGCCTGCTGCAATGTTGCTGCAGACCCTGGACACCTTTATTTTACAAAGCATTTGTAGAATAAGTATGCATTGTCACCTTTTAATTTTTTTCGTTGGTGGGCAGTTGCTTTCATACCTTGGTTATTGTGAATAATGTTATGGCTATTACTATGTCTTCCAAGGTTCTTATTTCAGTCTCTTGGATAAATAACCAGAAAAGGTACTTCTGGATCATATGTTAGTTCTATTTTTAAGATTTTGAGGCAGTTCTCGTGCGGTTTACCCCAGTGGCCGTAATATTTTCTCACCAACAGTGGGCAAGCATTCCAATTTCTCCATATCCTAGTCAATACTTGTCTTTAAAAAAAAAAGACCAACCCGTTTATTACTAGCAGTGCTTCATCAGTGAAGCTTCTCCTGATTTTTTCAATCTTCTGATGGTGAACTGCAGGTCAGACACCACCAGCATCCATTTTCACCTGGGCACTGCTCTGCCACATTCTGTCTGCCCTTCCGCTTGAATTCCAGGTTCCACTTGAAAGTGGTTTCAGTTTTCATCACCATTTTTCCAAAGAAGGCACCATAACAGATTTCTTTTTTTTTTTTTACATAACATGCAATACAAAGGTTCTATTGTTCCTGTAGTATCCAGCACCCATCCCTCCACCAGTCCCCATTCCACCACACCCCTCCCCTCCCTCCCCCACCTGCCTTAATACAGGTACCCCAGTTCCTCTCTTCTCTCTCTCTCTCTCTCTCTGTCTCTGCATCTCTCTCCCCTTAACATTTCTAGCCCTGCGTTTAGGTTTATCACTAGTCTCTTTTGTTAATCTGCCACCCCCAAAAACACTGTATCTATATCCTTCTCTTCTATATCTTCCTTTTCCTCCCCCCCCCAGTTTCCATACCACAGTCTCTTACCTCCTCTTTCTCATTTAGGTTGTTTCAATTCTAGCATAGATAGTCAATAATAAAGTACAGATAGTGTTTCTGCTATGTCGGTCTGGGTATATTCCCAGGAGCGACAATGGGAGCTCAATATCTAGCTTTCGAGCCCATATTGTTTCCGGGCTGGACCAGCCCTCCCACCAGCAGTTGAGTCCTTTTCCCCACACCACGCCAGACCGTTTCTCTTTTTTTGTGCTTGGTAATGGTATCTCATTGTTGTTTTGATTTGCATCTCCCTGATGATTAAATGAGAGCACTTTTCATAGCCTTTTGGCCATTCAATTCTCTTTTTGGAAGCTTCTGTTCATTTCTTCTCCCCCATTTTCTGATGGGTTGGCTTTTCTTTTGGAGTGCTACCAGTGCCTGATATATCCTGGACATCACCCTTTTCGATGCATAACAGATTTCTTTTACCAAAGATTCCTGCCTGCTTGGTGGATGAGCCAAACAATAGGAAGTGTGTCTTTTAGTTATTTAATTTATAGCCATCCTGGCCAGTGAGAAACTTTCATTGCCAATTTGATTTCTCTGATGACTGAAATTTCCCTGATTGAACATTTTTAATTACTATTTATTTTATTGATTTGCTTTTTTGGGTCATACCCAGCAATACTCAGGGGGGTTATTCCTGGCTCTGCACTCAGGAATTACTCCTGGGAGTGCTGGAGGGACCATATGGGATACTGGAGAATCGACCTGGATCAGCAGTGTGCAAAGCCCTACTGCTAGATTATCACTCTGACTCCTGATGAACATTTTTTTCATATGCTTCCTAGGCTTTAGTGTGTCTTCTCTGGAGAGTTGCCTGGTAAAATAGACTAATGGGTTTACTTTTTTGGTACTGGAGGTGGACAGGTCTCACGCATGGAAGGCAGGCATGCTGCCATTGGCCATATCCCAGCAATTTATTTGTTTATTTTGGAATCCAACCAGGCTTTACTTCTGTGAAACTTGGCTGATCATGAAGGTTTGGTGCTTAGGTTAGCAGTGCTAGGGACTGCTAGGCCCACCTAGCAATGCTGTATGGTCCAGATGGTACTGGGGACTGAACTCTGACCTCTGCACGCCAGGCATGCACTCTGGCCCTTTGAGAAACCTTTGCTCCATACCCCTTACCCAACTTTAAAATTAGCCTATTAGGCTAATAGAGCAATAGTCCAGGGAATAAGGTGTTTGCCTTTCACACAACTTAGCCAGCTTTGATCCTCAGCATCCCATATGCTTCCCAGAGCACCACTAGTAGTAATTCCTGAGTGTAGAACCAGGAATGACCCTTGAGTATCACTGAGTGTGACGAAAAAGAAACAAGCCAAAAAAAATTTAAAAGGCTATTTGGATTTTTCCTGTTCTATTGCAAACCTCGTTACCACCACCTCTGTCATTAGAAGTCAGCAGCTACCTCATCCTGATTCTGCCTCATAAATTTCTGCCCCTTGTCCTGGAGGCTCCGAGTCCATGCCACTTCCCCACCTTGCGCTCACGTCACCACATGCAGGCAGGGACTAACCTGCTCTCGTCACAGTGGTGTCCGAGTGCGGGGCAGCAAGCCCCTGTTTCTCTGCTCATTAGGAGGGTTTTCTGTTTGTTACTCTACCACCCCCAAACCAGCACGCACCCAGGCCTTTCCCAAGTTATTTTTCCTGCACTACCCCTAACTACTTCATTTTCCTCAGCTTCATGGGGACTCCTCCAACAGGCGAGGGCTTGCTCTGCAAAAGACCATTTTCACCCCTCACGTGGTCTTTCCCTGGGTTTTGAGGTGAAGTTTATCTAAGCTTCATCTTAGAATAACCTCTCACATTTCTTCTCACATGTCCCAGTCTTACCTCCAATCCAGTTCTTGGTGCCCAGAAACCTCATAGACACTAGTTATGTGGGAAGATCTGAATCTGTGGGGTGAAAGGAATTTGCACTTGCCTTGAATAAGATGCTTTCTTGACCAAACTACTCTAGGAGAATGGCGGCCTCAAGGCCAGACATTGGCTTCAGCTCAACTCCCTCATGCTGTAGTCCTTACGCCATGACTTTTGGTGGCTCAGTCACGTGACCCATGAACTTAGAAGCAGTCAGAACATTGCAAAAGTACATGGGAGCTTCAATTACATAACTCTGACTTTGGCTCTGGTGGTTCTTTTTGTTTGTTTTTTGTTTTGGGGTCACACCTGGTGATGCTCTGGGGTTACTCCTCGCTCTGCACTCATGAATTACTCCTGGGGGTGCTGGGGGACCGTATGGGATACCTTTGATTGAACTTGGGTTAGTAGCATGCAAGGCAAATGCCCTATCTGCTGTGCTATTGCTCCAGCCCATCTGGTTGTGAGGAAAACACTATGTGAGTTCTCAATCAGAAAAATGGGGCATGAAAACTAAGAGGAAATACTAGCAGGATTCTGGAGTTTCTATTTTTGTAGGTGATTTCTCTGAAGTGGGTAGAGGAGAGGGCACCCTTGAAAGGTGAGTTTACCTTCCTGGGTCACCTGGGAAGTGCCTGGGAGAGTTAGGATTAATAGTCGAATTTAGCTCTCTTGCAGGGCACAGACATTATGTGTCACCAACTCCATATTGTCTTTGTCAAACTGTACCTGAGTTCCACTTGATTGACACTATGTGGGGCGTGAGCTCTGCCATTCATTTTCTCAGGGATCCGTGGATCTATGACTGAAGGGAGAAAAGGAAAATCAGTCTTAGCCTTTCCTCTTTATACTCTTGTAGAATAGAATTTAGGAAAGAGATGAGTAATGAAATAACATAAATTTATTGGAAAGTATGAGCTGGAGAGAAAAGCATTACACTCAAGATAGAATGCAGGTTTCTCCTCAGTGGAGAGTCAAGTGCGTGTCCCAAGCATAGCTCTGGGTGAGTCCCTATGAGATAATGTGTGAGTTCATGGCTCATGTCCCAAGCAGGGATGCAGACCGCCCCCTCTACCTGCCATGAGAAAATTCATGCCTTTGTCTCTGAAAAGATATGTTTAATGCAGTTTTCCCAAGCAGCCCTTAAAGACTGATGCTAGGGTTAATGCCAAGGTGGAAACTTGGGGCTGTTGGTGGTCTTTGACATTCTTAGCACCTTTGTTTCTGCAGTGGCACTCTTCCCAAGTCATCCTTCCATGCTCTGCACCTGGAATTCTGTATCTTAAAGGTTTTCCAGGCTGGTCACGTGGGTTCCTATGATATAAAAAGGGTCTCAAAGGCCCTTGTATCTTTGAGCTGGTTTGGGTTCCAGCCAGTGTTCTTCCAAATATATATTACCAGGGGCCCTCTATTTCTCTGCCTGCAACATTATCAAAAAGTTGGTGTAGTGATGACATTTACTTTCAAATTAATTTATTTAAAAATTTTAATTAAAGAACCATGATTTACAAAGTTATCGATAGTTAAATGTTTTTCATTGAATCACTGTGAAATATACCGTTTCTCATGATTAAGTTTCAGTCATACAATGTTCCAATACCAATCCCTTCACCAGTGGCCATTTCCCACCACCAATGTCCCCAGTTATCCTCTGGTTTGTACTCCCTGCCCTATTCTCTCAGCCTGCCTCTGTGGCAAACACACACACACACACACACACTCTCTCTCTCTCTCTCTCTCTCTCTCTCTCTCTCTCTCTCTCTCTCCTCTCTTCCCTGTTAGGCACTGTGGTTTGTAGTACTGATACTGAAAGGGTATCATATATATCACTTTACCTCCTTCCAGCACTCTGATTTGCCCAGAGTGATCACTTCCAACTATCATGGGCATGGCAGTCCCTTCTCTGTCCTAACTGCACTCCCCCTCCATCGTAGTGGAAAGCTTCCCTGTCACGAGCAAGTCCTCCTGGTCCTTGTTTCTACTGCCTTTTGGGTATTATTCACATACTATTTTTTAATATCCCGCAACTGAGTACAAAAGAGTTCTATGTTTATGGGTTTCTACTCATTTTTAAACAAAGTTGTTCATGTTAATTTCTTACAAATATTCAATACTCCACCCCAAACCCACCACCATTGCAAGTAAGGACACCAATTATTTCAAACTTTCTCAACTTGGAATGAACATCTCTGAATGTAGCAGTTATGTGTACCTAGGTTGAGAACTCAACATGACAAATGACCTACCACCTGAAGTACGCAGGACAAAGAGAGCAGCGTGGAATGCCTTTAAGAGCATTGAGGAAGTGGTAAAGAAGACTGTGGCTCCAGGCACATCTCTTCAACTCCACCATTCTTCCTGTACTAACAAAGGCCTCTGAGATCTGGGCCCTATGAAAACAGGTTGAGAAGACAATTTGGGTAGCCCAAAGAGGAATTGAAAGAGTCATGCTTGGAGTATGATGCTTCACTCAAGTGAGAGAAGGAATCCGGAGTTCCGACCTCTGTCGATGATCAAGAATCAAGGATGTTGTCTCGTTTGCCAAGATGATGAAAATCAGATGGGCCGGACACATAATGCGATTTAGGGATGACCACTGGACTAGAGTTGTTACTGATTGGATTCCACAGGATGTCTAAAGAATGCGTGGTTGCCCACCTATGAGATGGTCAGACTTCATCAAAAATATCAACGAACTGTTTGAGGCTCTTTGTGTTTCTGGAGCAAGCAGATGCTATAGGGCTACACTTGCACATGACAGGGACAAATGGAGATATTACTGGTGCCCATTTGAGCAAATCGATGAACAACGGGAAGATAAGTGATAAGTGAGCCTGCTTAAGCCTGTCCTCAAGCAGACACTCAATAATTAATTTTATATTGCTTGGTAGAACTAATTTTCTAAATATAGTGAAGAAATGTACTCTCATAAGAAAGTTAATGAGGATTGTTCGATTTCAAGTTGGGGCCATTGGGCCATTAAGCTCTTTGTATAAGAAATTACTGATGCATTGTTACAGAATAGGCCTTGTGACTACATACTTTGTAACTATATGCACATCTACTAAATGTGATGTGATACTTGGTATATCAGTACACTAGACTGGCACCACAGCCAATCCAAAGATTGTAACTAAACCCTTCCCCCTCTGGGGGCCTGTCCAGCCTAGTGCGAGAAGGAGCGCACTAGGTGGTCCCAGAGTGGGAGCATCTCTGCCACTTACTCTCTTTCGAGATTTATGGAAGTCTATGGATCATGGCCTGTGGAGTCATGAAATCCAGCCTTTTAGAGGGTATTGTTGTGCCAGGGCCGGGCGATAGCCCAGCGGGTAGGGCGTTTGCCTTGCACGCGGCCGGCCCATGCTGGCCCGGGTTCGATCCCGGCATCCCATATGGTCCCCGAGCACCACCAGGAGTAATTCCTGAGTGCAGAGCCAGGAGAAACCCCTGAGTATTGCCTGGTGTGACCAAAAAAAGCAAAAAAAAATAAAATAAAAGAATTGTCTGCCAACCTTTGACTGTGAGTCTGTGTTTTCTCTAACTGTTCAAATATGTTTCTTGTTGGGTTCAATTTTCTAATCTGTACTAACACTTTGTCTTTTACTTGGTGCATTTGCCCATTAACATTGAGAGAAACTGCTGTTATGGAGTATTGTGCCAGCTTTCTGTAGGAGTTTAACAATTTTTTGGGGCTTGCCTCATAGTATCACTTGTATCACTTGTCTTCCCATTGTTCTTCCATTTGCTTGAGCAGGCGCCAGTAATGTTTCCATTTGTCCCTGTCTTGTGCTAGTGTAGCCCAATGGCATCTGCTTGCTCCAAGAACACAAAGAGCCTCAAACCGTTCATTCAGGTCATGGGAATGAGGTCTATTATTGTTACTGTTTTTGGCATATCAAATACAACATGGGTAGCTTTCCAGGCTCTGCCTACACCGTTCTCCTGCATTAACATATGCCTCAGAGACCTGGGCGCTACGAAAGCAGGATGAGAATGCTATTCGGGTCTCCCAGAGAGGAATCGAAAGAGCTATGCTGGGAATATCACGTCTCACTCAAGTGAAAGAAGGAATCCGGAGCTCTGACCTCCGTCGCTGTTCCAGAGTCAGGGACGCTGTCTCGTTTGCCAAAGTATGGAAAATCAGATGGGCTGGACTTGTAATGCAATTTGGAGACGATCACTGGACTAGAGCCGTTACCGACTGGATCCCACGGGATGTCAAAAGATCACGTGGCCGCCCACCTACAAGATGGTCAGACTTCTTCGTCAAGACCCTGAGCGAACGGTTTGAGGCTCTTTGTATTCCTGAAGCAACCAGATGCCATTGGGCTACACTGGCACGTGATAGGGTCAAATGGAAATATTACTGGCGCCCGCCGAGCAAATCGACGAATAACGGGATGTCAAGTGATCAAGTAGCCTGTTTAATTCTGTTTATAACAATGGTTTTCTATGAATTCCCAAGTTGTTTATCTGTGAAGTTGTATATTGGTCCTTCAAATCTGAATGAGAATCTGGTAGGATAAAGTATTCTTGGTGAGGCATTCATTCATTCATTCATTGATGTTTTTACACTATATCTCACCGCTATCTCAGGAGCTGGTGGGATTCATCTGATAAGTTTGCTAGACTGATGAATTGCTAGATTTAAAAAATAAATCTTTTTTTTTTGCTGTAAATCTTAAGGATGCTCCTTTTAAGTAATTTCCTTGTTTGAGCTTGCTGCTCTCTGTCTCTATGATTTTTATCATTCTGATTAGGATGTATTTTGGAATATTTTTATTTGAACTTTTTAGAGCTGGTACCCTTCAGGCCTCCTAGATAAGGGTGCATGCACTCTTCAGCTCTGGGAATTTATCAGCTATGATGGCTTTGACAATTGCTTCTTCCTCAAATTTGTATTCCTTCCCCTCTGGGACCTTAATGATTTTTATGTTGTTTCTCTTTAATTCATCCCAAAGTTCTCTTGACATCTCTTGGTTTATTTTGAGACCTTTTTCCATCTTCTGCTGTTCTCGGAGATTCTCTGCCCCTCATCTTGGAGCTCACTGATTCTGTCCTCAGCAGCTGTCACTCTGCTGCTAAGGCCTTCCAGTGAGTTTTCCATTTCATGTATCAAATTTTTCAGGTCTGGTACTTATTTACATTTTCCTCATTTCTGCTCTCATATCCTCTTTTGTTTTATTCGTGGTGCTTTCCATTGTTTTTTGAGCTTCTTATATATCCTTAACACATCCTCTCTAAATTACCTATCAGAGAGATTATATAGTGTATTATTACTGGTTGGGTCATATGGGGTAACATCTTCACTCACTAAGCCTGGGGGTTTCTGCATTTTTATCCATTGTGATCTTTGCAGTTTGGACTTGTTTCTTGTGTGTTGTAGTGTGGTTAGGTGCCTACAGTTAGGATGTCTTTCAATGCTTACAGTGAGGTGTGGAGAGGTGAAGAAATGCATGGCCACAGAGCCTAGAGAAGCAGCTGCATTCTCTGCAGGAGGGAGTGGTTCCTGACCTGGGAGCAAAATGCAGATCCTGAGTAAAGAGCAGGGTCTCTGATACTTGGGATTCCTCAGTTTCCTGGGAACAAAGGATACTGAATTTTAGGCATATAATATTCCAACACCAATTCCATCAGCAGCATCAATTCTCACCACCGTGATTTCATTCTCACCTTGCATTGACAGGCTCATAAAAAGTTCCAGTGGTTGCAACTTGATCTCATGTTTTCATAATTGTTCAGTCTGTGCTTTGGATATATGGCGATACCACTCTCCAATCACAGTACAATGCAGGCCTCAACTCCTGTTTATTCATTACTTCCCTTTGTCTTTTTTTTTTTTTTTGGGTCACACCCAGCGATACTCAGGGGTTGCTCCTGGCTCTGCACTCAGGAATTCATTCCGGCGGTGCTCAGGGGACCATATGGGATGCTGGGGATCGAATCCAGGTCGGTCTCATGCAAGGCAAATGCCCTCCCCACTCTGCTATTGCGCCAGCCCCCCATTACTTCCCTTTTCCATCTTTTCCCCCACGCCCCCTTGTTTTCTTTCCTTCTCATTCCTTCTCCTCTGTAAGCCTTGAGATAAGGGTGATTGAGGCATCCCCCTTTACTATATTTCATTTTCTCATCCAGTTATTCTAGATACCACAGATAAGTGAGTTCATCTGGTTTGTCTTTCTTTTTCTGGTTTTCTTTACTCATCATGATATCTTTCAGTTCCAACAGGTTACAGAAAATTGCATGATTTCACCATTCTTTGCAGTTGTGTAATATTCCACTGTGTATATATGACATATCTTCATAATGCATTCATCTATGTTGGACACAGCTTTATTCCATGACTTAGTTATTTTGCCAAGTACAGTAATGAATAATGGTGTGCATCTTTCCTTTTGTATTAGTGTTTTTATGTCCTGGGAGTAGATGTCTAAAGTGGAATTGTTGGGTCATATCTATATTTACTGAGGGCTCTCTATACTGTTTTTCACAGGGGTTGAACTAAACAACATTCCCACCAGGAGTGGATGAGACCTCCCTTTTCACCATATCCCCACCAGTACAGATTATTCCTACTATTTTTGATCTGTGCCGTTCTCACTGGTGTGAGATATCTCATTGTTGTCTTGATTTGGATTTCCCTAATGATACTTGATGTTGAACATTTTTTTTCATCTGTCTCCTGGTCGTCTGCCTTTTTTTCCTTTGAGAAGTTTGTTCATTTCCTCTCTGTATTTTTTTAAATATGGTTTTTGAAGTTTTTTGGTTGATCTTTGTGAGTACTTTGTATATTCTGGGTATCAACCTTTTATCTGATGTGTTGAATGCAAATATTTTTGGAGATGGGAAGTTGCAATTTCCCAGAGGAGACAGTTATGAGTAACAGGAGGAAACACATTTCTGAGTGCCAAAGAGATCACAAATATGTGCTTGAAACAGTTTTCGGGAAGCTGGGGAGCATGGTCAGCCTTGCTCTATCACTGCTGCACTTGGTCTTGGCTCCTCAGTGTTTCGCACAGATGGGGGTTATGGTCCTCCTCACAGGGTTCTGTTGGCAGTATCACTTGTTAACAATCTCCTGCCATTTCAAAATGACTTATTTTTCCTAACATTGGCTTTCTTTTAAAGAAACTTTTCCCACTCATGATCCCCTTTTCACCTGAGAAATGCAGCATGGGTGAGTGCTTCCAGAAACACCTCAGATTCAATACATGATTGAATTTGAATCAATTTCTGGTTGTTATGCATTCAGAAATCTTTTATGTTTGCCAAATTTTTCACGACCCGCACATTCACTTTCATGACCCCATACTAGTTGTAGAAAGTCTCAATCAGAACTGTATGATTGTCTTTTCTTTTTATTTCTTTTTTTTTTCTTTTTTGAAATTTTATTTATTTAAACACCATGATACAAAGTACAAGTTTGTGAAACAAAGTACAAAGCTTTTTGCAACACAGTCATTAGAAAGCCTCATCATTCAGCACCAATCCCACCAGTGTGCCCCTGCACCATCAGAGACCCCTATTTCCGCCCCCATCCCCATCCCTTGCCTGCTCTCTTAGCCGGCATCAATTATGTTGATCATTACAGCCCTGTGCCCAGCTGCTCGTGAGGCGCCTGGGAGGCATGGCGGGTTCTAGCCCTGGCCTGCCACCCCAGCTGAGCCTCACCACAAGCCAGACCACCCTCCCCTACTCCATGGGGCCCGCCATTTTCCACATCTGGACTTCCCTCTCGTCACAACTCCACCCAGCAGACCCGACTACCACAGCCCGGCTTGCGTGGCCACTAGCGGCAGCGCAGGTTTATCAATAAATGCTTTATTTAGAGGTGACTACAACAGTATGCCACCCGCACAGCAAGCCTGGCAAGCTGCTCGTGTAGTATTTGATATGCCAAATACCAGTAATATTTATATTAGGTCATTCCCGTGACCTAATATAATTGTTTGAGGCTCTTTATGTTCCTGGAGCAAGCGGATGCCTTTGGGTTCTACTAGCATGAGACGGGACATATGGAGATATTACTGGTGCCCGCTCTAGCAAATAGATGATTAACGGGAAGATAGTGATAATGATAGTGATTACAGCTCATACGGGAATGATATTGTCGAAGTCATTGCTTTTATTATCTCTGGGTTGAGCTGTTGGAGTCTGGCTGATTCTGTTCTCGGGTTCACTTTCTGGGTTTCCAGAACACAGTGGTTCTCTACTGTCAAGTCAGGACTCGCCACCACCGCACCTACAGACAACACCCTAGTTCACATTTATATGATTGTCTTTTCAAGATTAGGTTTTGGAAAAATATTTTAAAAAGTGAAGTGTCGCTGGGGCCAGAGCGATAGCCCAGCGGGTAGGGCATTTGCCTTGCACGCGGCCGGCTTGTGCCGGCCTGGATTGATTCCCGGCATCCCATATGGTCCCCGAGCACCGCCAGGAGTGATTCCTGAGTGCAGAGCCAGGAGTAGCCCCTGAGCATTGCCGGGTGTGACCCAAAAAAGCAAAAAAAAAAAAAGTGAAGTGTCGGACTGGAGTGATAGCACAGTGGGTAGGGCGTTTGCCTTGCACGTGGCCCACCTGGGTTGGATCCCTGGCATCTCATATGGTCCCCGAGCACTGCCAGGATGATTCCTGAGTGAGAGCCAGGAGTAACCCCTGAGTATTGCTGGGTGTGACCCAAAAATAAAAAAAAAGTCAAGGGTCTGTTTATTCAGTTCATTTTAATTTTACTTAAGGCCGATGATTTCTGGTGCTGTTGAAGGCAGGCTTCGGCGCATCAAACACCCCCCACTCCACGCCCTCCACCACATCCACTTCCCTCCACCTCTGGAAAAGTGCTTTTGGTAAGAGCCCCACAGATACGATGTGGTGGTCACATCTGCTATGCCAGTGGCACTCAGAAATGTGTTTCCTGCTCTCTTATTCATAACTGGTGATGCCAAAAGCATGAATTTCGTAAGCATTTATGGGAAACCCCCAGACTTTGAATCCTGGTTCAGCAGAAGGGAGTTTAGGTCTGAGGTTCCAAAACTTATTCTGCCAAGTGACTCCTTTTCAAACAGAAGAATCACTTAGCACCCCGCAAATCTACCTTCTTTAAGTGAACAAATAGAAAGTTTCCTGGATGGTCCCAGCATCCCAGGGGCAGTGCTGCCCACTTTGAGAAACTGGTTTAGATGCTGGCCAGAGCCTCCCAGCTCTGCACCAGGAGCAGAGCAGAAAGCAGCCCTGTAACATGTCGTGGAGGCTGGAGTCCAGCAGAACAAAAAAGGGCTGCAAAGGCGAGGCCTGGGCGTGCAGCCTGACCCCAGGCTCACTCTAAAGAATATAACTTTGTGGTGATTGCTTTGGGCAGCTTGGTGAAATGCCTGTGACCCAGCTGAGCATTCAGCCGGAAGGCCTCACAGTCCCCTAGGAAGCCATCTGGGGAGGGGCTGGCAGACTCAGAGATCCTCTTGCCAAGTACGTCTCTGCAGGCCTGTGTCTGGGACACACTCTGAGCTTGGGAGGAAATGCTGGAATTCGTACAGCTTGTGGTGCCATTCTGACCTCCACGCATGGGCCCCTTTCCCTCACCCCAAACAGGGACTAAGGGAACCAAGAGAGAAAAGGAGAAACCAGAAGGGGGTGCTGGTGGAAAGATGTCTGTGTAGTTCCTGTCATGTGGATTGGAAGTCTGATCTGTCATAGGAAGGCAAAAGCCAGTCCACAAGGATGATTCTGTTCTAATTTCTTATGCTCCATTGAGGGGAGGGGAAGGATGGGGTTGGACTATACCTGATAGTGCCCAGGGGCTTTCTCTAGCTCTGTGCGAAAGACTGGTCACCGGTGGTGCTTAGGGGACCATATATGGTGTGGGGATTCCAGCTGAAGCAGGATGAGCTGTCAGCAAAGCAAGCACCTTACCTATGGCTGCTTGTCATTTTACCTCTGAATGGTGAGACTGAGCTGCCCACTCTAAATCCTGCTCCTCTACCAGGAACTTGGAAATGCTCAGAGCCCTCAGGGAGTTAAAAAAATCAAGATGTGGCAAGACGTCTGCTGGGAGACTTGACAGAGCCTTAAGGAAGGAATGTGTACATCGGGAGGGAGATAGTCCCAGAGACACAGCGGGCAGAGCTCTGTCTGGCCAAATGCCTTTGGGGATCTTCCACGGTCCGGTAGCTCTTCCTGTTGCAGTCACTGACATTGACACCTTTCTATTTCCACATGATAAAGCTGACTTCTGCATTGGGACTGTGAGCTCCCTTCTACCCTCTACCTTCCCAGGGAGAAAATGTGCCTCTCCTGATGGATGTCTGTCAGGCCACCTGTAGGTGGGTATGCACAGACTCTGAGCTTGGGGTCTAAGTCGATCGCCCAGAGATGTCTTCTGGATGGGATTGAGCTTCTGAGCCTCTGAGGATGCACCTGGTCCCAGGTTCACACAGTTTTGTCCTCTTTAGCTGCTCCCAGGTACCCCTTATGTAAACAAAAACAAAAATAAAACAACATCGCTGAGCAAAAGTTCCTGATATGCTCAAAATAAAATGCATGTTAATGCACTGAATGACATAGCATTTGTATTTATTTGAAATTATTATTATTATCTTTTTTGGTTTTGGGGATGCACCTGGTTTTGCTAAGGTTTTAACTACAGGTTCTTTGCTCAGGGATCACTTCTGTTGGGACTTGGGGACCGTATGTGGTTATGGAAATTGAACCAGGACTGACCAAGTGCAAGACAAAAGCCTTAATCCTGGTACTATCTCTCTGGCCCTATTTAGAATTATTGAAAACAAAAAGCTTTTAAATCATCAATAGTTAGAGTATTAATGAGCTACATGGCAGAGCCTGGCAAGCTACCCGTGTTTTATTTGTTATGCCCCAAACTGGTAACAATTATGGACCTTAATTCCATGATCTGAAGAATGGTGTGAGGCTCTTCCTGTGCCTGGAGCAAGCAGATACCCTTGGAGCTACACTTGCTTGTGATAGGACGTATGGAGATGTTACTGGTGCCCGCTCTAGCAAATCGATGAACAATGGAAAGACAGTGACAGTGATTAATGAGCTACACTAATTACCTAATTATGAAAATAATTAAATATGAATACAGTCATAAAAAAAAGCCTTTCAAATAATGTCTGAAAATTCTTTCGAGGTTCGCCAACATATCTTCACTTGTCTGCATTATCTTTCTTCCTAGTTTTAAAAAAATGTTTTGAAGCCAGACGTTTTCTTGGGAGACATAATAAAGATTTTACATTTATTTGCGAAGGGGGTTGGCTGGGTGTGTGTGTGGGGGGGGTGTAGTGGTGGGCAGGAGGGAAACCGGGACACTAATGGCAGGCAATGTGCACAGGTGAAGGAATGGGTGTTGAAACCGTGTAGGACTGAAACTCAATCAGGAAGAACTTTGTAACTGGGGGAAAAGATTTTACATTTATTGTTCTGGGGCCACAGGGAGTGCAGAAGCCAGTGTGGCTAATGTGGTGTGGAGGGTGGGCCTGGGGCTCCCACATGCACAGACTTACTCCAGCTTTGCACTATCCCTGGCCCAAAGTTTCCATTTAGATACTGTAATAGAAGGCAGTGCTGTAAACAGCTCTGTGAGGCGTTATTCACTGAGTTCATAACATTCACAGGTTTTGAATTTTAGCTGAAGACACACAGGACATCAGAATACCCTCAGCTGGCTGATGTCAGGGTTGGTGGTGATGTCCATTTTCCTGCTGTGGTGCCTGTTTTCCTGCTATTGAATATCAGCCACATTCAGGCAGGTGCCGGGGAGACATACTTTAATGCGCGCCAGAAAGTATGTTGAATAGACAGTGACAAATTTTTAGTCATAAAAGGCGTCTCAGCCAAACCGAGGGAGCAGGCATCATCTTTCTGGTCATTTCAGCAATGTTTTCAAAGCTTCCTTTTCATAGGGGGCACCTTGGCAGACTGTTTCATTGAGCTCCGGACACCAGGTGACACTGAGCTGAGCAAAGCTAACCTTGGGCCAGGTGCCTGGAGGATGCGGTTGCATCTGTCACTATGCTAGTTGTGAAGTTGTGAAGAAGGCTACTATTATTTAAAAGAATAGAGTATAATAATATGCCTATAACAAGTAATTATCTTCTTTCATTACTTTTTAAGAGCCTTATTAACATATGGTTGCTTTGAAGTTAGTCCTAGAAACCAGTCTGTTATAAAAGACTGATTTATTTCTTTTTATTTTCTATTTTAGGTCTTGGGGGCCACACCTAGCTGTGCTTGGGGCACCATACGCCAGTGCCAGGCATTGAACCCAGGTCTGCAGCATGAAGGTCAGTGCCTGCCCCATTTGCCTCCCACCCCTGCCCCAGGAGGCTGATTTCTTAATACTCACAAAAACAAAAAGAAGTTGAAATAAAGATGCTGACTCAGTGGGAGGAACTTTTCTGATGTTACACTTAAAACGTTTTATAATTTTCCCCACTTCTCAATAAAGCTAGAAAAAAAAGAGATTGACTTCCTTGGGGAGGGGTGGGTGGGGGGGCGTGTGTTGTGGTGGGCCAAGGACAGAGAGGACAGCACGGTGTCTTCCCTCTTCCCTCACCTCAGAAACATCGCTTCACACTGCTGCATCTGTCTCCCCCTCTGACCTCTGAGCTCACCCGGTGACTCTTGAGATCACTGGGTCACTCCCACTTGGCCCATGTTCCGCCCAGTTTTATCTTCCCAATTTTAACTCTTTGGGGGTTGCACCTGGTGGTGCTCCAGGCTTACTCCTGATGGCTTCAGGGTCACTCCTGACTGTGCTGGAGGAATTACAGGGGGTGTCAGGATGGAACCCTGGTGGGGCAGGCTAGGCAAGTGCACTTGCGGTTCCTCTTTTTTTTTTTTTTTTTTTTTTTTTGCATTTGGGGTCACACCCAGCAATGCTCAGGGGTTACTCCTGGGCGCTTTGCTCAGGAATTACTCCTGGCAGTTCAGGGGACTATATTTGGGATGCCAGGGATCGAACCCAGGTCGGTCGCGTGCAGGGCCCTACCTGCCAAACTATTGCTCCAGCCCCTCTTCGGTTCCTCTTAAAGCCTGTTTTGACCCCCTCCTCCCGAGACATGAGTGGGGGTCCCTTCCATTTTCTTGCTCCGTGGCCACCTTCAGGTTACGGAGGGGTCAAAGGAAATCTCAATTTCTTTGTCAGCTGCACGCAGCTTTGTTTTAGCTGCCCCCACCCCCACTACGTTTAAACATTCCTACAAATTCCTAGGTTCTGAGACTGGGGAAGTTTATAATTTCCCAAGACTATAAATTTTTCTCTAGACTTTGGGCTCAGCGGAGACGAAGAGATAATGGGCAGTACCTGGGCAGACTTAGGTGAAATCTATAACCTAAATTTAGTCTTAAGTAAACAGACAATCTCCACCACTCTGAGTGGGGATGGAAGACGTTAGTTTTGTCTTGAAATTAACATCTTTGGGAGGTAAGTGGGAATCCATGATACCTTGGAAGAAACACATAGACCCAGTTTTCTTATAAAACTACACAGCCATAACCCTATTTTCTCCCCTACTGGGGCGTTTCTTTCTCTTCTATTTTCCCATAAAAGTGTCTTTTCTCACTCTGACTCTGAGCATCCTCATCTCTAAGAACCTGACTTTGTATTTTCAAGAACCTGGAAATCCTGGTCCACCATCACCACTCCTAAACCACAGCAGGGATTCTGACATTCCTCAGTCAGTGGCTACCCCAACCCCACCCCACCATGAACCTCATGCGCTTTGAGTGTGTGACCTTGTTGAGTAGGAAACAGGTATTAGCACAGAGTTAAAAAAGCAGCTCAGAAAGGACAAATGCTTTGCCCAACCACACACATAAAGAGTTGGGATTTTAGGTTTGTTTGACTCCAAACCCTTCTGAGGCAGTTGTAAATTTCGAAGGATTTACAAGGCTGGGCAAAACAGCAGCACGTACTAGGTACTTAGCAGACAGTAGCTCTTACTCCTTTGAACTTGCCCAGGGTTTAGGGACGGAAATCTTAAACCTCGCCCAAAGTGGAGGTCTCCAAACTTACTTGGAGCCCCACACCCAAGGCCTAGAAAAGGCCAATGGCTCTAAGAGTTGATATTCCCACCTTGGGAAAAACCATAACCAAAACTAATACCCACCCATGCACAGGCAGTATGTGGAGAGGGACGGCCCTACATTGTTTCATTTTGTGGCTATACCTGGTGCTACTCAGGGTGACTCCTGGTTCTGTGCTCAGGGTTGCTGTGCCAGCGAAGAAACCGGTCCTCCCACATGTGAAGCATTGAGCCTCAGTACACTGAACTATCACCAGCTTTACACTGGCGTCCAGAGACTGTCCAGAGCACCACTGGCATTTCTCAGTGCCAGGCTCTGTCTTTCACTTTGCTGAAGTGCCCCTAACTCAGAGGGGTGTCGGACTAGAGGGGCCATGACAGCGGGAGTGACTTTTGATGAGCTAAACAGCAAATACCAAACACCTAAATAAACATCCTCTTTATTTTACCAAATATAATTTATCAGTTATGTTGACATTTGTCAATTCAGTTATAGCAACTATAAATAATTCTCTTAAGACACAGTTCTGTAACTTTTTACGGATACAGGAGTAAACCAATGTTGCTCCCTTATAGCCAGACTGAAAATACATGCAGTTGGTGTCATCAGGGGAAAGAAACTCTTGCAAGAAAGTCAAGATCATTTTCCTTCCGCTCAGCCTGCTTCTCCCTCGCTCTGTGTGAGGCCTGGAGCATGCCAACCTTCCCGCCTGCAGAAAAGGAAGATACTTAGGAGTCCCCAGGGTAGGCCTGGTCAAACTCCAGGGGTTAAGGACAGGATGAGAGCACAGGGATGCTACCTCAGGGGCATGGGACTTGCTTTCGGTGTGTGCAGCCATTTGTGCAAACGTGTTTCAGACGGAGGGAAAGCCCCAGGGAAGAGCAGAGACGAGCCCAGGCTGTTAATGAACTCTGCTGACAGGATTCCAATTAGATAACTAGGATTCCTCCTAAATCTAAGGTTCTACATTCCAGAAGGTGGCCTGGGTTGAAAAGGAGGAAGGGAAAGGAGAGTCTCTGGAGGTAGGGGCTAGTTCCTGGGATTGGCATTGCTACTGGGCGCGTCACTGCCGAACCAGCCTGTGGAGTGTGCCCTTGAGGATACAGGGGGAGAGTTGAGATTGGCTGCAGAGACTAGAAAAAGTCTGTACCCCAGTGCCTAGACCTGTACCCCAATGCCTAGACCTGTACCCGATGCCTAGACCTGTACCCTGATGCCAAGACCTGCACTCTGATGGGGGATGTGGAAAGATTTCCAGTTTGTTGTGTGTGTGGAAAGGTGTGGAGGGTGCCATAGTGCCCCCCCCCACCTTTGCGCATGGCGGAGAAGTCTAGCCTGCCTGTTCTGCGTCCTCTTGTGGGAGGCTGGTAAGGACAGGCAGAGGGAACAGCCTGGATGTGGTGTCGTGACAGGAACCCAGTGGGACTGGGTTGGTGGGATCTGGTGTGAGGAGAAACCCGGCAGGTGCTGCGGGTGAGGAACGTTCTCTGCCTTGTGCGCGGGGCCTGTGAGAGGTCAGACTGGTCTGCTTGTCCCTGGGATCTGGCTCTGCACAGTGGCCCACACACAGCAAACACGAATTCTGCTCAGTGACCAACTCCCGAGCACTCCCGAGGCGCCTGTTTGCTGAATGAATGAATGAATGAGGGTCCGTGAGCAAAGCAAGAGGCTGAGAAGGAAAGCTGAAGCCTAAGGTGTGACAGGAGGGTGACTGAAGACATGGCGTTTAAGGTGACCAGGCGTTCAGCCTCGGAGGCAGCGCAGCAGTGAATGCGCCCGTTGCCTCTCGGCACGGCACATCCCCACCCCACATCCCCCAATCTCCCCAGCTCTGGGGAAGGGAGTGCTCAAAGACAAAGGATCAACCCTCTGGCCAGTCTGGCAGGACACGGGCAGCAGTGTCAGGTGGAAACTCAGGAGGCCGGGAGTGCTGGCCGCCACTGGGGAAAGGGCCAGCCTCCTTCCGTGAGCCAGACCCTCAAACTCGGAGCAGAAGAGCAGGGCAGAGAGCAAGAAGAGGCCAGCAGTATGCAAGGGCCAGAGCTTTGAGTTGGTCCGTATCTAGAAAAAAACGGTGCTTCCACAGAGTGTGGGATGGACAGAATTACTCCTCTGTTCAATAAAAAAGGAAACAAAAATTTAAAACCAGAGCCTGTTCATAAAGGTTTCTCCTGAGGGCCGAGCCAAGGTTGCTGAAGCTAAACCCAATGTCTTCCATGGAAACCCCTGGCCTGCCACCGCCCACCCCCACGGCTCCTCCGGGAAATTGCACTTGGTGACTGTCTCCAAAGTCTACTCGTCCTGCTTCTCTTGGCCATCATTCCTTCCTGAAGTCTTGCTATATAAACCTGGCTCAAAGTATAAACATTCCCATTGAAAATAATGAGAATTTGGTATCAAAAGTGAAGTCCTAGAAAGAGGTGGAGTGTGGAGTGCAGGGCACGGGGAGCGGAGGAAATATTTCCAAATAGAAAGTGCGGAGGGTGGGGAAGGCTGCGACCGAGTTAGTCCCGACATCTGTGTCTCGGTCCCCAATGAGCCAGAGCACATGAAAGCTGAGGGCCAGGAGCCCCGTGCCAAGCAGGTCCCCCAGAGCCGTCAAGTAGGGGATGGAGAAGTTGTCTGGGTCCAGGCCGCGGCCCCACATCCAGTGCACCATCCAGTCTGCGATGTACAGGAGGATCAGCACCTGTGGGGAAGAAGCCCAGGTGTGGTCATCCCCTCTCTCAGGCCACGTGCGCTGTACCAGGCTCCGTGGCCCGGCCCTCAGTGCTGCAGCTGCTGCCCAGCACATCTTTCTAGGACTGGTTTGATGTTACCGGATGGGTCACTGCCAAACCAGCCCTTGGAGTGGGCCCTGCAGGATCCAGGGGAAGAGCTGAGGTCGGGTGCCCTATCGAGGTGCCCTATCGACAGTGAGCTATCGAGTGCTTACAAAGCATGAAAGCTCTTTAGAAAAGACGGTGCCTCAACCTCTGGGGTCTCCGTCCTAGAGTCCAGTCTGCTCCTAAGTTTATCAAACCAGGTCTTCCCTGGGACTTCTGCTCCTGCCTCTAATTCTGCATCATCCTATCCTAGGATGGGTTACTAATTCCAGCCCTGCTGGCGTCCACAGAAGCCTGGTAGGGACTGGGGTGGGGTGTGCATATTATTAGGGATTTCTCCTCTGCGCAGAGCAGAGTAAGGACACTGAGGCTGCTGCCAGCACTGTTGTCTGAGTCACAGCTGACTGTCCTAAGCTGACTTTATCCTGACCCTTTCCATTCTGCGGTCTAGGTTCAACAAGCGCAGGGTTAAAGTAACCAATGTTAACATTGGTTTTAGAATCGTAGAATGACAAACAAGTGAGCTAAATATAAAGCTAACTGTGTAAAGATAATTTGGATTATCTACTGCTTTTTCTGCGTTTCTGTTTCCCTCCGGTCACTAGATAGTGAAGAATGATCTAGATTAGAATGCAGCCGTTTTGCTCGTGGGCTCAGGCGCAGCAGAGGGCCAGGAGAAGGCACAGTCTGAGGCCCGCTCCAGCGCCTTGGCAGCAACCAGCACTGTAACAGTTTGTAGGTTGCTTTTGGACAACACCCAACAGTGCTTTGGGACCTGGCCTGAGTGGTCACCTGGCAGTGTGGGGGGGTGAAGAGGATGTGGTGCCAGGGATCAAGCCAAGAGTCTCACATACAACATACAAAGCATGTGTTCTCCCTCCGAAGCAGACACCTGGTCCTATCACATGCACTTTTTGTGCTTTGGATTTGGGTGACACCTGGTGAAGCTACTTCTAGTTCGATGCTTCGGGGACCATATGGGGACAGGGGTCAAGGTTGGCTGTCACATGCAAAGCATGCACTCCATCCTCTGGGCCAGCTCCCTGGCCATCTCATTATTTTACTGGGAACACTCGACAGTGCTCAGGGTACTGGCTCTGGGTTTGGGAGTAACCGCTGGCAGTGCTTAGGGCACCATATGTGGTTCTGGGGATCAAACTGGCGCTGGCCACAGGCAAGGCAAGCACCTTAATTCTGCCATCTCTGGTCTCTTTCACGAGCACTTTGAAGCTGGCGATGCTCCAGTTCCGAGTACTAGATCAGGCAGAGTGCATTTTGCATATGTTAGCATGATATCTAAATCACAGTACCTCTGTGGAAATGCCTTGTTT
Source organism: Cryptotis parvus (assembly GCA_021461705.1). NCBI lineage: Eukaryota > Metazoa > Chordata > Mammalia > Eulipotyphla > Soricidae > Cryptotis > Cryptotis parvus. The sequence continues at coordinate 31,151 of JAJIBD010013808.1, forward strand.
CTAGTGGGAAAGCTGCTACACCTTCATGTGTAAGGTTTTCTCTGGATTGTACCTTTGCAAATTCTGCCCAAAGGGTCTTAGATGCAGGGAGCTAGAGAGGGTTCCGCCAAACTCGGCTTGTCTACTGCCTTGTCCAAGGGACCCGAGAGACTATCCTTGCTCCCTCACCTTCCCGGTGCCTGGCACAGCCTGCACTCACCTGCCTTGTGTGTCCCTGGCCCAGCTGAAAGCCCAGACCCCATAAGGCCAAGTAGCCCAAAGAGAAAGTGCTCAGTGCACTTGGCAGAGGGAAGTGGTTATTTGGTGTCAATATGGGGTTCAGCTCAGCCAGCCTTGTCAAGAAGGTACTGACATACATTCTCTCCTGAAGCAATGGTTGGGGCCAAAGGGCATTTATCAACCAGGACAGTATATTGACTACACTGTCAGTGTATAACAGTGTGTATCGGTCCAATGCAGGGAAGAGTCATGAAATACCAGGTCCCTCTCCATTGCACAGCCACACAGAAGGATCTCAAGACATATAAATTGTGAAGTGAAAAAAACCAGGCAGGCTGGGACGTGACTCAATAGTAATGCACATGCCTACATGTGTGTGTTGGACTTAATGCCTGGCACCACACACACACACATACACACACACACACACACACACACACACACACACACACACACAGTATGTGTTGCATGCAGGTGTGTGTTAATGGACAATAGCACAAAGGACAGGATTACTGGTGGTTTTGAAACTTTTTAAATCTATGAAGCCCTTTATTTAAATAAAATCCCTTGAGGAAGGCCCACATACGGAGATAATGGGGTGGAGCTCTGTGGCTCGGCCTGCGGGGCTGGCGCCAGCTCAGCTTCCTGCTGAACCTCTGTCTCTGCTCCATCCTCTCTCCTACCGAAGCCACTGCCAGGCAGGTCCCGGTAGGCCCATCCGAGAGGGTCTCATCCCTGCAGGGCAGCCCCCCCTCTTGTGCCCGGCCCTGGTGTCATACCTGGAGGAGTGCAGCGGTCATGTAGAAGATGATGAGGATGAGTGTGGCGTGGTGTGGCCGCCTGCATGCAGCTGATGGTGTAGGGGAAGACCAGGTGTCCTGGGACCCGAGCAGGAAGAGGACTTCGGGCGGCGGAATTCACATCTGGCACCAGCAGAGAGGGGGTGTGGAGGGTGAGGAGCCCCCAAAAGCCCTTAAGTCAGCCAGGGCCATGCGACTCAGCCCAGCACCCCTCTGCCTGGTCTCGAGACAGGGTCATCTCCTGGGGACAAGGGTCACCTTCTGGGCCACCAACACAGAGCAGCCCAGCACAGAAGGCTCCGCTCTGCACATCTCAGCCTGGGCTATTCTTTTCCATCTATTTTTGGAGAGTGCTCCTTGGCTACTCTCCCAGCTCAGTGCTCACACTGGGCCTCCCCTGCAACCCTCGCTCCAGCCATCCGAGCCCCCTCAGCCCCAGGGCTGGGCCTACCCCATTCCGGGACTGAAGAAGGTGGTGCAGGGGCTGGGGCAGCGGGCGCCTCTCCGAGTTCTCCCCTGGCAACCCATTCATGTGGAGGAAGGTGGAGATGCGGCTGGCTTGCACTGCCACCAGGTTGCCCCAACACCTGCGGAGACACACAGGACCAGGGAGGAGAAACAGAAAGAGGCGCGAGCCTCCGTCATCTGTGGGAGCACTGGTCTCGGTCTTGAGGCTTTGCCAGGGCAAGACCCATTCACGATCCTAGGAAGAGACAGTGAAGGCAGCGGCCCTCCCCTGAAGGCCTCCTGAACGCATGTCTCAGTATGGGATGAACTTGGCACGTAATGTTGCGACCCAAGGTTTACCCTCTCTCCCTGGTGGTCACTGGGCACCTGTTTCCCAACAACCGGGGTGGGGTGGGGGGAGTGTCAAATCCCTTCTTCCAGGCAGCTGTGCCTACTCTGAGCACTCAGGTTCCCAAGTGCCAACGCTGCCGCTCACTCCCAGACCTGCCACCCTCGCCTGTCTATTCCCCAGCCCCTCTCCCTCCCATGGGGGTCCTCCAAGGCTGACTCTGAGGATGGCACCACCCTGACCAATGGCCGGCTATAGGAGGTGATCAGAGAACTCATTTTCTTTCCTGATTCCTGCCCGCTGGATCCAGGTTAGTCACCAGGATCGTGAGCGCGATCTCTACCCGGGCCCTAAGATAAACCTTTCCTTGCTGAATAGTGCCTTCATTCAAGTCCTCCAGTCTTCTGCCTCTCCCCTCCTCCCTGCCTGTAACATGCCCCCAAGAGCCACCCTTCCCACTCTTACCACACTGCCTACCAGCAGTGGGTGCCAAAGTCTCACCATGAATCACAGGCGTGAAGACAGCCATCCCGGCAAGTTGAGGTGGGAGACAGTCTTGGTCCAAGATGAGGCCTCCCACTGCACAGACACAGAGATGAAATGACACAGGGCCCCTGAAGGGCAGTCCGGACTCCCTGAGGGGTCAGCCAGTCCATTGGGTCCCTAGGGTCAACTGGCCCGGTGGGTCCCAGCGAGGAAGTAGGTGGCTCATGGTGAGCAGCCTTACCAGCCCTAGCGGAATTGGCCCCAGACAGCTGACATGGCCCAGAGCCCACAGTGGCCTTTGCATCCCGGAAAGGGTCCCAGAGCACCCTCGGACAGGCCTGGGAACCCTGCTATTCAGCCTGCTCAGTCTCTTGCTTCCATGCGTGTTGAGCTCTGCCCAGAATTGCGGCTCTCACAGGCCAGAGCTCTGACGAGGCAGCCAGCCCCTCCAGCCAGAGCTCAGGTCCCCAGGCCACCATCCTTGGTCAGGCCAAAGAACTCTACAGTGGGACTCTGAGGGTCAGCTGAGACCCACCTCCCTCAGGAATGAGTCAGGGGTTAACTGGAGAGCTGTCAGCGGTAAAGTAGAGATGGACACG
>JAJIBD010013809.1:0-44928 GCA_021461705.1 Cryptotis parvus
GTAGGTTCTGTATGCAGGACATATGTCCTACCCACTGCAGCTATAGTCCTACTGGACTATAGCTGCAGCCCCTACCTTTCTTAATATCTTAAAATTGACGACATTTTATAAAAATTCAGAATGCTAGTTGGAGTTAAAACGTCAACAATTTATCACAAAATAATCAGTAAAAATCACATTCCATAATAAAAAATAGTTTAAAAACTACCTTATATCAACAAGAGAGCATTCCAAAGATAATCTTCCCATTGTCTTTAGGTTTCCTTGAAGTTCTCTTAAACAGTTAGTATTCACTATTAGCTCAACACCCACATCATAGAGCAAGACCTATGAAAACAATAACTTTTAAGTCTATGGAAAATAATTTTATAAACTAAAAGTACTGTATTAAACAACTCCAGAAAATAATATAAAATATATTCATTTTCATTACTGTGTTTTTAACTCTGCATTTACCTCTACTAATGTGTCTGTAATCATTTTGATGATCTGACCTCTTCGCCATTGATTTTTGTCTGGGATTTTAACAGCACAATGCATATCATTTTCCCACTTGATGGGTTCCCATTTTTGAGTTTTCATAAGCAGCCACCATCTTTTCTTCTAAACTATGTAAAGGAAAAAAAATTATATAATTTCCTAAACCTTTACATAAAATTCTACGTACTACTGTTTTCCCTTATTCTACTCCAAACTGGATACTTTGTTTTCCTTTAAATTTCCAAGCATATTTCCATTGTAGGGTTCTGAAGTAGCTCTTTCCCAAAAATACCTCAGGGCTCACCCCCTACTTCCGTCTTCAGGATCTGTTTAAAATATTACTATTTCAAAAAACTGTCTCTATTCATAACTGCTTTAAATCTTCAATTAATATTTTATTATTCTTAGTAAATCTTAATTGTATTCCCATACTTTAAGATTAATATCTTATTAGTAAAACTTAATTGTATCAAGGTTTACCAATATTAATATTAGTAAAAATATTGACAAAGATAAAGATTAGTACATGTTAGATTTCTCTGTACTACCTATTATGGTAAATGATAATACCAGTGTAGAAATTAGCGTTGAAAGTAGGCAACAGGATATATATATAATAACCTCTAAATGTATGTATTGCAAGCCACAATGTGTAAGAGAAGGAAAGGATGGAGGGAGGAGGGGAAGACACAAGAGAGAGAGAGAGAGAGAGAGAGAGAGAGGGAAAGAGAGGGAAAGAGAAATTGTCTCATCTCTTCGTCGTGTTTCTGGAGTCTCATCCTGATTCAACTGTATATTTAATTTTTATTCTCTTTATTAGAATTATCCAGATCTATAAATAAAGCTCCATTAATAAAGATTCTATCTTTATTAATATTTAATTTTTATCATGTTTAATTTTTTTCATTGTCTTTCTTATTATAATTATTTAGCTTCATGACAGCAAAGACATACCACTATATAACCAACAATCATGGCTGTCAAGTGAAAGTGCTCAATATTCATGGAATAAATGCTAAGATGGTAAAATAACTAGTAAATAGCATACTATTTATGACTTCTAGTTATTACTAATATGGGAAAAATCCATAAGTAACTTTTTTCTTTTATATGTACCTATGCAGTAAATTTTCTGTTAATAACCACTGAACATAAATCTTCTCTGGAGATATTACATTACAGATATGCACAGGAAGTTCCTTATTATAAAGAGATTGGAGATTCTCATTAGGGAGAGATTTTGCAGACACAGGGTTTAAGTTGTTTACTTCATTGGAAATAATGTCTTCTGGAGAAGGATCCCATACTTCAATATCCTTTTGGAATCAAATTTTGGGGTATATCTGAAAAATAACAATGCATGAGAAAAATTAAAAGTTTGCAAACTTTATGTTTGCATTTTCACAGATATACATGGAGGAGACTTTGTTTCTGATTTTCTGGGTCACATCCAGTGGTGTTTGGGGACTAAGTACTGTATGGGATTAAAACCAGGATTCTACAGCAAAACATGCATTCAGCTTGTTGAGCTGTCTCTCTAGCCCCTGGAGGTGAATGAGTTTTATCTATGATTTATTCCTACCTAGCTTTGAAATTAATGAAAATGTAGTCTTCTTAAATAGTACTTCTTAGCTACTAAAAATGAACACAAAAAGAAAAATAGAAAATAAGTTCTACTTAAGAAATAGCTACACTTAGGCATGGAAGATATGCTGAGGGAAGCGCATCTGAAGGAGAGGAACAGAGGGAAACAGACTGTCTGCACTCATTTGTTAGATATAAAGAAACATAGCAGAGATAATACCCAAAAACAATAGAATTGAGGGCTAGGAGGACTGGTCCACAATGGGGACCAGCGTAACACAATAGGGAGGCAGAAGCTAGGTCAGAGAAGGGACCATTATTATGACAATAGTGATAAGGGATCTTTCTTGACAAGAACTGGGTGCTTAAAGGAAATAAAGTAACATACATGATACCCTTTAGGTATCACTGTATCACTGTCTTCCTGTTCATTATCGATTTGCTCGAGTGGGCCCCCGTTCATTATCAATTTGCTCGAGTGGGCCCCAGTAACATCTCCATATGTCCTGTCTCATGCTAGTAGAGCCCAAGGGCATCTGCTTGCTCCAGGAACATAAAGAGCCTCAATTCATTCCGGAATGAGGTCTATAATTGTTACTGGTATTTGGCATATCAAATACAACACGGGTAGCTTGCCAGGCTCTGCCGTGCAGGTAGCATACTCTTGTAGTCATCTCTAAGTCCAGCATTTATTGATGAACTGTGCAGCCGCTTGTGGGCTCAAGCTGAGCTGTGATAGGCTGGTCTGCTGGGTGGAGTTCTGACTAGAGGGAAGTTCGGATGTGGAAAATGGAGGCCCTCATGGAGTGGGGGTCATCTGGCTTGTTGCAAGGCTCTGCTGGGGTGGCAGGCCAGGGCTAGAACCTGCCATCCCTCCTGGGCACCTCGTGAGTGGCTGGGCACAGGGAGAGCAAGTAGCAGCTCTGCCCTATGTCTGTGAGTCTCTGGATCTGGGGAGGGTGTGGGGGTCTTCAAACCCAAATCGCTGGTGGCCCCCAGAAGTTTCACGTGTAGATCCGCGTGGGGGCAGAGAGCAGGTCTTGCTAACCTGCAGCAGCCTGCCTGGAGCCCCACATGCTGGAAGGTTCTCCCGAGAAAGGGGCACTGGGCACAAGCTCCCAGTGAGCCCAGAAATTGCCACATCAGAGACCGAGTCCAACAGAAATGGGAGAAGTTTGGGAAGGATGGTGAGAACCCCAGGAACTCCCTAGATGCAAGGCTAGCAGACCCCTCAGAGTCCCCAGGGAAGACCCCAAAACCCCACCCCCTCCTGGGCCTCGGGGTGCTGAGTGCCCCCTCAGGGATCTCAGTGCCAGCACTGCCTCTCGGCCAGGTCGTCAGCCGGGAGTGCTCGAGCGCTGGGTGTGCCTGTCTGCCCGCCGCTGCCCTGGCGCGTCTTAGAGCCCCTGACCTAACCTCACCTTCTCTCTCCTCACAGAGCGAGATGGACAAGAACCAGATCCAGATGGCTGGAGATGATGTGGATTTGCCTGAAGATCTCAGGAAAATGGTGGACGAGGATGAGGAGGAGGAAGAAGATAAGGACTCGATTCTCAGCTACAGAATCTTCCAAACATGGACTTGGGGACTATCAGGGAGAAGGCGCAGGCCACGCTCAAGGAGATGAAGCAGTCAGCCAAGCAGAGGTGCTGTGTGATGTGAGCTGGGTGGGCGGACAGGCGTGAGAGTGACAGTGTAGACACGCTTAGAAAGGCCAGGCCAGATGGACACGAGAGCATCGTGCTGCGGAATGTGTCAAGAACAGAGACTGGTTTCACTCATTTGTGGGATATAAAAAACAAGGGCAGAAAAAATCAGGCTAGGACGGCTGGTCCATGGTCAGAAGCTTGCCACAAGTATGAGGGCAGGGGACAGTTTGGACAGAGAAGGGACCAGTATGACAGTGATAGTTGGAAATACTCACTCTGGACACAAACTGAGTGCTGAAAGCAAGTAAAGGAACAAACACAATAATCTTTCAGTATCTATAAGGATGGGGAGGAGGAAGGGAGTGGGAGGGAGGGGGAGAAAGGGAAGGGAGGGGAATGAGAAGGAGGAAGAGGAGGAGGCAGAGGAGGAGGAGAAGGAAGAGGAAGAGAAGGAAAAGGAAAAGAAGACAAAGACGAAGACAATGATGAAGATGAAGACGAAGAAGGAGGAGGAGGAGGAAGAGGAGGAAGAGGAGGAAGAAAGAGCCCTCCATAGGCAGACAGAGGGGCTAGGGGCAGGGCGGGAGGGAAACTGAGGACACTGGTGTGGGAAAGTGTACATTGGTGAAGGGGCAGATGTTGGAACATTGTATGACCGAAACCCAATCATGAACAACTTTCTAACTATGTAATGGTTATTTAATTAAAAAAATAAATTGAAGTATTTAAAAAAAGAAAGCAAGCTCATGCCAGGTCTGGAGAGAGAGAATAACAGGTTGGGTGTGTGCCTTGCAGAGAGCTGACTCTGGTTTCCTGCCCGGCACTGCATGTGGTTTCAGGGCATCACCAGGAATGATCTCTGAGCCCCTCTGGATGTGGCCAAGCCCTCCTGCCCTGACAGAAACAAAACAAAACAGAAAAACCTGTGACTTTGTCACTGATAAACAAGGTAACAATGTGTGCGGTGGAACCCAGCACCTTATACATGAGGCCCATGTCCTGTCACTGAGCAAGCTCAGGGCTTACTCCTGGCTCTGTGTTCAGGGTTCATTTCTGGAGGGGCTCCAGGGAACCTATGTGGGGCTGGGGATTGAACCAGGAGTCAACTACACACAAGGCAAAGCCTTAACCCCCTGTACTATCTCTCCAGCCCCAAATAGTTTTGTTTTCACTCCTGTGTTAATTGTTGCAGCTATATAAAGAATCTAAAGTTGAAACAACACCTACTTTCTGTCTTACAAATCTGGGGCTCAGAAATCCAAAAGGAGGGTCCAGAAAGATATCATTACCATTACCCTTTAGGTGATGGTATTATAAACCCACAGTGTCTAAAAGGAAAAAAAAAAGTGCCTCCCCATAGAGGCAGGCTGGGGTTTGGGAGGGAGACAAAGGACATTGGTGAAGGGATGGGTATTCAATCATAAATAATTTTGTAACTTTGTATCTCAAGGTGTTTTAATAAAAAAAAAGTTTAGCAGAGAGTGGCCTTGAATGCTGGGTGGGCACAGAATGTCTGGACCTGTGTCTTTATCTACAGATCTATAGCAGCCCAGAGGACCACCTCCTCCATCTACCACGCTAATCCCTATCCATTAGTCCTACACTGCTCCCAGTAAATCCACCAAGCCAGAACACAGAAGCAGTGAAGTAAATAATCCTTTATTTTTTGGGCTACACCCTGTGGTGCTCAGGGCTTACTCCTGGTTCTGAACTCAGAGGTCACTTCTGGCCAGCTCAGAGAACCATATAAGGTGCTGTGGATCAAACCTGGGTTGGCTGTTAGCAAGGCAAGTGCTCTACCTACTGTACTATTGCTCTGGTCCCAGAACCCTAACCCTCTTATCCATTGCATTGTTACCACCCATGAAACATGGAACAATGAGAAATTCAAGGAAATTCGCTTCAAAGGCTCAAAGGGAAGAAGTTCAGGGGTGTCCTCTACCCCATCAAAAACTCTGACATCATTCAAGGAATAACTCAGATTAGGAGTCTTCACAATGTCAGAAGAAATGAAGGAAGCTCTGGGAAAGAATTCACTCAACTCAAAGAAAAGCTAGTGTAAATATTAAAAAATTACTGAAATGGAGTTGGAAGAGAATACAATAGAATGCATAGCAACAGAAATAAGAACGAGAAAGACCAAACCAGTGATCTAGAAGACAAAACACAGTCACCATCACAAAAGAAGTGACAACAAAAAAAACTTAAAAATTGGAAGAAAACATCAAATTTTTAATGAATAACAGCATGAGGAACAATCTTCAAATAGGGCTATCTGGAGAAGAAAATGAGAAAGAGGAAGAAAGACTAACGGAAGAAGAGCTGAAAACTACCTCAATCAATGCTGGGAATGCAAGAAGTCCAAAGACTAAACTAAACAGAACCAAACAGAACAAAGACCAAGATACATTGTAATCAAAATTGGAAGGAGCAAAGAGACAGATTATTTAAAGAGGCAAGAGAAAAACAATATGACCACCACAGGTTTTGAGAAAGAGTTGTCTGCTTGAAGAGCTGTTTTCCAGCCTTTCACTTTGAGTCTGTGTTTGCTATGACTAAATATGTTTCTTGTAGAAAGCAGATTGTTGGATTCATTTTGCCATCCTGTTTTTTAACGGGTGAGTTTAGATCATTGACAAAGAGAGACTTCATACCTCAAAATCTTAGGAAAAGATCAAACTCAGGCAGAAAAAAAGGAAATAATAAAACATAAAAGTGGAAATCAACATGCTGGAATACCAAAAAACAATCCAAAAGATTAATAAAACCAAGAGCTGGTTCTTCAAAAAAAAAAAAAACAAGATCAACAAACACTTTGCAAGACTCATAAGGAAAGGGAAAGAGAGACCCAAACAAACAGAATCAGAAATGAAAAGGAGGATATCACAACAGAAACCACAGAAATCAGAGATTACTTTGATAGTCTGTTAGCCACAAAACAAAACCTGAAGAAAATGGACAAATTCTTCTATCCTATAATCTGCCAAGGCTTAAACAAGAAGACCTGAAATACCTGAATAAGCCTATCACCATAGAGGAAATTGAAACAGTAATCAAAAGTCTGCCCCTAAACACAAAAGTCCAGGTCCAGATGAATTCACCAGTGAATTCTACCACCATTGAAGAGGACCTACTGCTAGTCCTTTTCAAGCTCTTCCAAGAAATAGAAGAAACAGAAACACTCCCAAATAGCTTCTATGAGACACATATCACCCTGATAACCAAGCAGAGAGAGAAATCACCAAAAAAGAAAACTACAGACCAATATCCCTGATGAATACAGATCTTCAACAAAATACTAGCAAACAGAATGCACAGACTCATCAAAAATATTATACATAATGACCAAGTAGGACTCATCCTGGGAATGCAAGGATGGTTCAAAATTTGCAAGTCAATAAACATAATACATCATATCAATAAGAGAAAAAATAAAAGCTATATGATCTGCAGGAGACAGCTCCAGGCAAGATGCAGAGGCTTTGGGCAGCAGTGACCAGGGTGTGTGCTCCAACAGGGTGCAGCCAGAAAGGTATGGCAGTTGAGGTGAATGGCTGGTGGCCGGAGCTGGAGCTGAGCCTCTGTTTCATAGACCCACGTGGCCACCCGGAGGACAGGGATCTGGGAAGAGTATGTGGTTTAGAGACAATTGGGTGCCAGTTTGGATCCTAGCTGGCTTCAACATTGAACCAGTTTGGAGGTGTTTATTTTATCTATCTATCTATCTATCTATCTATCTATCTATCTATCTATCTATCTATCTATCTATCTATCTATCTATCTATCTATCTATCTATCTATCTATCTATCTATCTATCTATCTATCTATCTATCTATCTATCTATCTATCTCTCTATCTCTATCTCTATCTCTCTATCTCTCTATCTCTCTATCTCTCTATCTCTCTATCTATCTTTGCTTTTTGGGTCATACCCAGTAACGTTCAGGTGTTACTCCTGGCTCTGCACTCAGGAATTACTCTGTGGGTTGCTTGGGGGACCATATGGAATGCCAGGGGTCGAACCCAGGTCAGCCCAGGTCGGCTGCATGCAAGGCAAACACCCTACCCGTTGTGCTATCGCTCCGACTCAAGGTGTTTATTTTTTTGGGGGTAGGGGAAACTGCAGCAGTTTTTTCAATCCAGCCCAGGTATGCTGAACCAGATACTCTCAGACATGGGGCAGAGCTGCTACTTGCTCTCCCTGTGCCCAGCTGCTCATGAGGCACCTGGGAGGCATGGCGGGTTCTAGCCCTGGCCTGCCACCCCAGCAGAGCCTCACAATAAGCCAGACGACCCCCTACTCCATGGGGGCTGCCATTTTCCACATCCAGACTTCCCTCTAGTCACACCTCCACCCAGCAGGCCAGACTATCATCACAGCCTGGCTCTAAGCGGCCGCGTGGTTCATCAATAATCACCTTATTTAGAGGTGACTACAAGAGTATGCCACTCACACAGCAAGCCTGGCAAGCTGCTCGTGTCGTATTTGATATGACAAATACCAGTAATATTTATATTAGGTCATTCCCATGACCTAATATAATGGTTTGAGGCTCTTTATGTTCCTGGAGCAAGCGGATGCCTTTGGGTTCTACTAGCTTGAGACAGGACATATGGAGATATTACTGGGGCCCGCTCTAGCAAATAGATGATGAACGGGAAGATAGTGATAGTGATAGTGGTATGATCATATCAATAAACACAGAAAAAGCATTTGATAAGATCCAACACCCAATCATGATAAAAACCCTCCAAAAAATGGGAATGAAGGAATCTTCCTCAATATAGTCAAAGCCATCTACCAAAAACCCACAGTGAGTATCATCCTCAATGGGAAAAAATGAAAGCCATATCCCTAAGATTGGGAATAAGACAAGGTTACCCACTCTAACCACTACTATTCAATATAGTACTGTAAGTACTAACCATAGAAATCAGGGAAGAAAAGGACATTGAAGGGATCCAGATAGGCAAGGAAGAAGTCAAGCTATCACTATTTGCAGATGCCATGATATTATACCTAGAAGACCCTAAACTCTCTACCAAAAGCTCCTAGAAACAAGATACCTATAGTAGAATGGCAGGGTACAAATCAATACCCAAAAGTTAATGTCTTTCCCATATACAAATAATGAAAGAGAATAAAGGGATATTAAGAAAATGATCCCATTCACAATTGTGGCACAGAAAATCCTAGATATTTATTTACCTAGGAATCAGCTTAACTAGGAATATAAAGGACCTGTACAAAGAAAACTACAAAATGTTGCTTCAAGAAATAAAAGAGGACCTGAGGAAATGAAAACACATTTCCTGCTCATGGATTGAGAGAATTAACATTGTGAAAATAGTAATACTCCCTACAGCTTTATACAGATTCAATGTGGTCCCTATAAGGATACCCATGACATTCTTCAAAGAAATTGACCAAACGCTCCTGAAATTTGTATGGAATAATAAACCCCCATGAATAGCTAAAGCAATCCTTAGGGAAAAGATGGGAGGCATCACCTTTCCCAATTTCAAAGTGTACTACAAAGGGGTAGTAATTAAAACAGCATAGTATTGGAGTAAAAACAGACCTGTGGACCTGTAGGATGGAGGAACGGGAGGGAGGGAATTTGGGGCCATTGGTGGAATAGGGCACTGGTGGAAGGGTGGGTGATGGAATAATGTAACTGAAACCTAATCCTGAACATTTTTGTAAAGCGTATTGCAAGGTGCTATAATAAAACATTAAAAAATAAAAATATTTGCACTCAATACATCAGATAAATGTTTACTACCAAAGATATAGAAAGAACTAATAAAGATAAACAACCACAACAAAAAAAATCCTCCAAGAACACTGTCAAACAATGGGGGAAGAAGTGAACAGATACTTTTCTGAAGAAAACAGAGATGGCTACAGGCACAAGAAAAAGTGCTTATTGAAGCTGATTTCAAGCCCAGGTATGCGGGTCTTGGTGTCTAAATACACTGGGCTTCTGTAGAGCTGGAGCTGGGGACCCTCTACCCACTTCCGGAAGGCATGGTGAGCCTGCCCAGAAAACTGCTGGTGGTGCAGTTGCCATGCTCCAGGGACTCAGATGCATGGAAGAGTTGCTGCCAGCTCTCCCTGTAGGCGTTCAGCCACAAAGTGGACATGTGATATCTCAAAGCCTGGTATACTGATGTACCAGGTATCCCATCACATTTTAAGTATGGGGCTTACAATCACCAGTGTGTGGGCACGATGTGTGGTCTGTGGGAACATACTGATAATTTCCTATACAGTGGGTTCAAATGGCACAATTTAGATTTAATAATCTCCACTGACTTTTGTCTAAGAATATATTCATCAACCATATTTAGAAAATGAGCTCCAACAAGTAATATAGAATAAATTATTCAGGGTATGCTTAGGACATGCTCAAACAGAGGTTGAGAAAAATTTGAAATAAGTAGAAACCCGCTAAATTCTAGAAACTCAGAAAGTGAAGCATAAGAACAAAAATCAGCCAGCCTCACACATAACAACCCAGAAAAAAAGTCATGACTTTACCAATACAAGTCCCTATATGGGTTGGAATGGTCAATAGAACTAGTGCTGGTTAAGGGAGCAGGCATGGGGATGAGGGGTGGGTGAGAAATGAGGGTCTCTGGTGGTGGTGGGGGCTCCACTTGTGGTGGGGCTAGTGCTGAATGATGAATCTCATTGTGAAAAACTTTGTACTTTGTAAGTCACGGTATTTAAATAAAGTTAAAAAATAAAAAGTGCTAATGTGATTATCATCACTTATAGACAGGGAAATCCAAATCAAAATAACATTGACATATCATTTCACACTAGTAAGAATGACACATACAAAAACCTGGGAACAATGTGTTGGAGAAAAACGTGAAGAAAAAGGAACTACTTTTTTCCCATTCACTACTGGTGGGAATCATGTTTGGTTAAACCCCTGTGGAAAACAGTATGGCATTTTCTCAGTAAACTAAGAACTGAACCATACCAACAAGCAATTCCACACTTTTTGTATATATCTCTAAGATACAAAAACATTCATTCAAAAGGACACATACACACCATTATTCACTGTAGCACTTAGCACTATAGTTAGGATATGGAACCAACGCAGGTACTCAATAGCACATGAGTGGCTAATGATGTTGTGATCTCTATACACAATGAAATACTATGCAGCTGCAAGGAAGGATGAAATCATGATTTGTTGCAACCTGAATGGGATTAGAGGATATCACGTACGAGAAAAATCAGAAGAAGAAAGATGAATGTCAGATGAATTCAGTTATATATGGTATACAGAGTGAAAGTAAAAGAGAAAGCAAGGCATCAAAGAGGGATACTAGATTGCCCTGAAACCTGAACAACAGAGCTAAAGATAGGAAAAGAAACTGAAAGAGGGACAAGAGGAAGAGGCAGAGATGAAGGGAAACTGAGGTTAGGGGGCCAGGGGACAGTAGCCCCAGAAACAATAGTGGTTGATCAGGTATAATGTCTGTGTATCTCAACAAAACTAAAATCATGAGCTCAACACTACAATAACCAAACTTAAAAATATGCCTCAAGGAGGCAGTCTTGGTGGGGAGGGAAAAGAGAGGAATTGTGGAGGGCAGTTGACACTCATGATAGGGCAGGTGTTAGAAAATTGATAATTGAAACTCAATTATGAAGAACCTTGTAAATCATGGTGCCTAAAAAAATTAACTTCAAAATAAATTATTTTTGAACAGAGAGCTTTATTGCATTTATTTATTTTTAGTATTTTGGGTCACTCCCAGTGATGCTCAGGGGTCACTCCAGCTCTGCACTCAGAAATTACTCCTGGCAGTGCTCAGAGGGCCATATAAGATCCTGGGGATTGAAGCTGGGCCAACTGCAGACAAGACAAGTGCCTTAACCTGCTCTGTTATCTCTTTAGCCCTCCCACCCCACAAAAGAGAGTTTTAAACTGAATAGATATAGTTATGAAGAGGAAATTCTCATGGGAATAGCTGGGTAGCCAATCGAAAGAGATATGCTTGGAATATCACGCCTCACTCAAGTGAGAGAAGGGGTCCGAGATCCGACCTCCGTCGTTGTTCCAGAGTCAGGGACACTGTCTCGTTTGCCAAGGCATCAAAAATCAGATGGGCTGGACATGTAATGTGATTTGGAGATCACTGCTGGACTACAGCCGTTACCAACTGGATCCCACGGGATGTCAAAAGATCACATGGCCGCCCACCTACAAGATGGTCAGACTTCTTCATCAAGACCCTAAACGAACAGTTTGAGACTCTTCATATTCCTGAAGCAAGCAGATGCCATTGGGCTACACTAGCACGTGATAAGGTCAAATGGAAATGTTACTGGCGCCCACTTGAGCAAATCGATGCATAACAGGATGTCAAGTGATCAAGTGGTACATCCTGCTTTCTGATCATATCATCAAGGATATAAAATTATTTTCCTTTAAATTTATGCCTCTGCTGCTTACACAACACAGCTGTCCATCCTTCAGTTTTTCAATTGTGAGTGTGCTCTAATAAAGTATATTTTCTTTTTGCTTCTGACTTTGGCAAAATCAGACTATGAAATAGCCCACTTGCATGGAGCTTCTGACAGTATAATACTTAATGTTAATTAAAGCACCTAAAATAGTAGCAATGGTATCCTAGAATTTGGCGTCACTCCTATCATTAGAGATGATAGGATTATGAGCAGTACTAGAGTCCATGATAACAATCTAGTGATTAGTTAGTCTAATCACTAATGATAAAGACTTATAAAGTCTTAATGATAAGACTTTATCATTAGTGATTAGACTAACTGCATAGCTCAAAGAACACAAGATTAAGAACTGTATCTCTATGCTTTACAATATCACTAATTGACTATATGACTTATGTATTCACATAAAAATATTAATATTTAATGGTGAGGTTATAGGTGCTTTGTGTGTCCTGCTTTTTGGAACTCAATGAATTTTGAATATTCATTTAATATAATGGGATTCAAGTGATCATTTAATTTTGAGTAGTTTAAAACAAAGTGCAATACAGAATGCCCAAGAACAGAAGACTGAATAAAGAAACTTTGATACATCTACACAATGGAATACTATGCAGCTGTCAGGAAAAAATTATGAAATATGCCTATAAATGGATGGACATGGAGAGGATCATATTGAGTGAAATTAGCCAGAAGGAATAGGACAGATATAGAATGACTGCATTTATTTGCGTGATATAAAATATTGGTATCATATAGCATGATACCAAAATATAAGGCCAGGCAAAACATGGATTAGGAGGTCTTGTCAATAGGTGGAATCAACAAGTGTGTGGGAACCAGAGGTTAGATAAGACAGAGAACGGAACAGTGTGCTAATAATCATTGAAAATGATAATAACAGTCTAGAACTGAGCATTGAATATAGGCAAAGGGATACACATGATAACTTATAAATGTATGTTTTGCAAGTCACAATGTGTGTGTGTGTGTGAGAGAGAGAGAGAGAGAGGGAGAGAGAGGAAAAGAAAAGAAATAAATAACCTGCCATAGACACAGGCTGGGGGGAGGAGGGAGGTACTTGGTGGTGTGAAATAGGCACTGGTGGAGGGATGGGTCTGGAATACTGTATGACTAAAAACCAAACATGAACATTTTTGTAATTGTGTATCTAGTAGTGGTATAAAATATTACCAAACAATAAATAAATAAAAGGGCAATACAAAAATTTAAATATAGCTTTATCATGACCCATGAAGAACTGGAAAAGATGAAATCCACTTAAATTAAAAATAAAACCTATACATGAGCATCTTTCAATTGTATGTCTAAAATGGTGTAATAATATTTTTGGGGGAAAAATAATAAAATAAAATTAAATCGGAAAAAAAAATAAAACCTATACTCTGTGAAAGACAAAGTCAGAAAATATTTGCAAGACACCAGTGATACCTCTACAAAAATACGGTAAGAGATGGCAAATAGCATAAGGAAAGATTCTCTACATTGCAGGTCTGTGGGGAACTAAACATTGAAACAAAAAACGTCACTATCACAAACTTATCTATTCACATGGTCAAAATCTGAAGCACTAACAACACAAAATGGTGAGAAGGAAACCCTCATTCAATTTTGGTGACAATACAAAATGATTCCACTACTCTGGGTGGCACTTTGGTTATTTATTACCATACTAAATGCATTCTTACTATAGAATCCAGCAATCATACTCCCTGGGTATTTACCTGAGAGAACTGAAAACTATGTCCATGATCAGAGCTGGTACAAGGGTAAAGGCACTTGCCTGGACACAGCAACTCTGGTTTTATCCTTGGAGTACTTCGAGAAGTGATCTCTAAGCACAGAACTGGGAGTAAATCCTGAATACCACTAGATGTGATCCCACTCCCACCCTTATCCAAGGGAAAAAAAAAGAAAGCTATGTCCAGACATAGTTTGGACATAGGAGGGAAGACGGGTTCTAGCCCTGGCCTGCCATCCCAATAGAGCCTTGCTAGAAGCCAGAGGAACCCCTGCACCATGAGGGCAGCCATTTTCAACATCTGGACTCCACAGCTCGTCAGAGCTCCACCCAAGAGAAAAGCCGATCTTTCCCGTTTGCAGCTGCACAGTTCATCAGTAAATGCACGAACTGAGAGCCTATCTATTACTGAGAGTATCCCAACTGCATGGCAGAGCCTGGCAAGTTACCCGTGTTGTATTTGGTATGCCCAAAACAATGACAATTATAGACCTCATTCCCATGACCTGAATGAATGGTTTGAGGCTCTTCATGTTCCTGGAGTGAGCAGATGCCCTTGGGCTACACTAGCATGCAACAGGGACATATGGAGATGTTACTGGTGCCTGCTTGAGCAAATCGATGAACAACGGGAAGACAAGTGATACAAGTGATGTTTTTATCTACTACTGGAACTATGATATTGATGTCCAGACATGAACTACAGAGCAGTTAAACTTGTTAGCAACCAATATGCCAATATGTGCCAGAGTAGGGTAAAAGATACACTGTAGTATAGTTAAGATAATGGAATATTACTCTGCCCTAAGAAACAAGATGCCCAGCTATGAAGATAATATACTGTATGAAGACACAGCTTGAAAGAATCACACACCTAAATGAAGAATTTTTTTTTTTGTTTTTGGGTCACACCCGGCGATGCTCAGGGGTTACTCCTGGCTCTGCACTCAGGAATTACTCCTGGTGTTGCTCAGGGGACCATATGGGATGCCGGGATCGAACCCAGGCCGGCATGGGTCGGCTGCGTGCAAGGCAAATGCCCTACCCGCTGGGCTACCACTCCGGCCCAAGAATTTGTATCTAGACTATATAAAGCATGCTCACATTTCAATAAGACAATTTATATACTTAAAAGGGAAAACGTAAAGAGACATGAAGCAAAGAAATTAGACTGCAAATAAGCACAAGAAAAGGTCCTTAATGGTACTAAGGAAATTAAAACTACTATGAAACACCACTATACTTCTTCTAGTGTAATGAATAGCTAATATGAAAAAACAGAATGAAAAAAATCTAGTGCTAGTGAGGATGAAGATAGAGTGTTCACTTCTGGTGGTAATAAAAATATTAGAGAGCCAATTGTAAAATATTTGGAAATTTCTTTTAAAAATATTTTAAATCATTCTGGTAAGGTAACATGCTGATAATAGAGTAAACATATACAGAAATTGTACAGTTACATCACCTTAAGACTAAAGTGCCTGTATTAAGCATAACACATGTCTTTATACTACTTGTAGTCCACTTTTTTCTTTACCCCCTTCTCTGATTGGTAATTGGTAAGTTTTGTAAGTCTGTGCCAAGTGTTTGTCATCATACATTATTCTCTAGTCCCTTGCTTTACTTCTCTATGTAGAGAAGATCTCACTCCACACATGATTGAGATCACATAGTATTTGTTCTTTTCCTTCTAATTTTGCTTTTCATAATATCCTCAGTCCCATCCAAGTTGAAATAAATTAAAGATTTCATCTTTTTTCTTACAGTTGCATGGTGTTTTACTCTGTATGTATATCACAGATTCTTCATTCATTTACCTGTTGGTTGTTTTCATGTCCTAGCTATTGTATTAAATACTGCAATAAACACATATCTGAATTAATATTTTTCATTTTGGGAGCATATGGTAAGAATTAGAACTGTTGGGTCATACAAAATCTCTATCATTAGTTTTTTGAGAAATCTTCAAACTATTTTCCATAGAGGCTGAACAATATTCCCACTAGCAGTGAAGGAGAGTTCCTTATTACAAAATCCCTACCAACATTAGTTGTTTCCAGTAATTTTTATGCATGTCATTCTCACTGGTGTGAGATGATATGTCACTATTGTTTTGATTTTTCACTTTACTAAATGACTATGCAAATGTTTTCATATATGGCTGTTTTTTTGTGTTTCTTTAGGTTTTTGAGACACACTCAGCTTGTGCAGATCTGTTTCATATAGCTTTTTACCATGAATATATAGGTAGCAGATCCCAGACTCTGGATCCCCCTAAGGTCCAAAATCCAACAGAATAATTCACTTTGGTATTACCTTGCACGGCAGAGCCTGGCAAGCTACCCGTGTTGTATTTGATATGCCAAATACCAGTAACAATTATAGACCTCATTCCAGAATGGATTGAGGCTCTTTATGTTCCTGGAGCAAGCAGATGCCCTTGGGCTCTACTAGCATGAGACAGGACATATGGAGATGTTACTGGGGCCCGCTCGAGCAAATCAATGATGAACAGGAAGACAGTGATACAGTGATACAGTGATAGCTAAAATATGCTGATTAATTTTACTCTTAGGTGTTTACTAAAGAGTGTACATGTACATGTGTATATGTATTAATACACACTACATGTATACACACTATACTAACACAGACACATGTGAATGTTTACGATTTATTCATGAAATTTTCCTAAACAGGAAATAATCTAAATGTTCACCAATTGGTTGGGGAATGTATATTATTGTGATGAATCTAGTGAACAATAAAATATGACCTAGTGAGGAATACTAATGAACAGTAAAACTGATACATACAACAAAATGGGAGAATCTCAAAAGCATTGATAAATGAAAAAAAAAGTTATCAAAAGCAACATTCTTTTGATCTTATTAACATGAAGTCATAGAAGAGTGAAAATTACACACAGAAATTAGATCATCAGATACCAAGGGTATTGTGTGGAGAGTGGGGACTGACTCTAAAGGGTATTTTTTTGAACTAAGAGTCTAGCTATTCACTGAGATGGCAGCTGTCTTCCCAGTACAAATGTTTATTAAAACTTTTAACTATGCATCTAAAATGTGTACATTTTTATTATTACATCACAATAATCTTGACTTAAAAATAGTTAAGTATCAGGGGGCCGGAGCGATAGCCCAGCGGGTAAGGTGTTTGCCTTGCACGTGGCCAGCCTGTGCCAGCCCAGGTTCGATCCCGGCATCCCATATGGTCCCCTGAGCACCGCCAGGAGTAATTCCTGAGTGCAGAGCCAGGAGTAACCCCTGAGCGTTGCTGGGTGTGACCAAAAGCAAAAAAATAAATAAGTGTTCTTTAAAAAAAAATAGTTAAGTATCATATTTGAATGTTTTATCTCTTTCCCTCTTTCATGATATGTAGTGCAGAAAGACAGGCCTCTCTCTACTGCTTCTCCAGTTTTAGGGTGAGTTGAGAAAACAAGAATGTGTGCTGGGCAAAGTGACTTGTGGGCCTTTGGTCGGTATCAGTATTTTTCTGGAATATCTACTAAGCATTATGTGTGGGTGTTATCAAATACCAATCTGGAGCTGTATGAAGGAAGTGCTTTAGAAAATCCCCAAGTAGTTACATCTGCACAAGTTTATTGTGAATAAACTTCTTTGCTTTGACGCCAAGCCATCCTTCATCTCTTTCCCCACCAATACTTTGCCTTATATGCTTTTTCAACCACTAGCTTGTCCTGGGTTAAAAATTAACACAGTGACTCAAGCATAGTTCTTTTTCAAAGAGTCTATCTGAACTCAAAGGATAAAAAGGAAAAAACAAAAAGCACAAATTTAGAAAGTCAGTCACTCTACCACAATGGTTATTCTCTACACTCCCAGTTACCGCTTATTTTATTTATTTATTTATTTGTTTATTTATTTATTTATTTATTATTTGCTTTTTTGGGTTACATCCAGCAATGCTCAAGGGTTATTCCTGGCTCTGCACTCAGGAATTATTCCTGGCGGTGTTCAGGGGACCAAATGGGATGCTAGGGATTGAACCCAGGTCCGTCGCTTGCAAGGCAAATGCCCTACCCTCTGTGCTGTTGCTCTGGCCCCCTTAATTCTCTTCTTAAGCAGGAACTAGAGACTTCCCAGTAGGCACTCTACAATGAAATAAGAGGCCAGTCTCCTTTATTTAGAAGGAATCTTTTGTTTTCGTGCTTAGTAGACCATGCAGTGTGGGGGATAGAGAGGGTATGTGGTCAAACTTAGCCTCCTGTGAACAAAATGTGTTTCAGTCCTTTTGAGCAATCTTTTCCTTGAATTTCTAGGAGTCATTCTCTTGACCTCAAAATATTTTAAGATGAGGGTAAGCCATTCTATTTTTCACGAGACTAATGGTGCCAATTATTATTCCTCCATCTTTCTTAACTTATAACTGGGAAAAATTCCCCAAGTTCATGATAGTAGATAATCAATGGAACATGATAAAAGTTTTCTTCTTGTGACCAAATATTATAAAAGACCGTATAGGTTCACTTACCCTACTTCATAAGATGCTAGGCCTTCTTTGACTAGCTGGTCATTAATACTAGTAGTAGTTATCTCAGGAGCACCAGAAGAATCAAAAAGTTCAACTAAGAGCACATTATCTTCCATAATTTCTGCAGAATCAATAATATTAAGGTTTAGGGAAAGAACTAAGTTGTAAAACATATTAAATGAGGAAATTACAAATTGGAAGTTATTTTAAATAGATGAGTTTTTCTGTTGACTGATGTTCAGTCTCTTGGGATAGAGGCGTTTTGCTGAAATATAACTATTAACCATAGTATTTGCAAGCTAATATTTTAAGTTATTGAGTCATGTTCTATAATGAGACATAAAAGATTAA
The DNA here is from genome assembly GCA_021461705.1 of Cryptotis parvus. Taxonomy (NCBI): domain Eukaryota; kingdom Metazoa; phylum Chordata; class Mammalia; order Eulipotyphla; family Soricidae; genus Cryptotis; species Cryptotis parvus. Next base: position 18,837 of record JAJIBD010013809.1, read on the forward strand.
AAATTATTACAAGTAGGAAAAAACAAAAAATTCATCAACACATTCAGAATATGAAGAAGTATTCTGTTGTGATTTTAAACTGTCTTATCAGATTCAACCAAGTTCCAGGGGCTAGAGCCCAGCGGGGAAGGCATTTGCCTTGCATGTGGCTGATGGGGTTCAATCCCGGCATCCCATATGGTCCCCGAGCACCACCAGAAGTAATTCCTGAGTGAAGATCCAGGAGTAACCCCTAAGCATCACCAGGTGTGACAAAAAATGTTTAAAAAAAGCAAAACATTCAGTCAAGTTCCAGAGACCAAAAGAAATGAATGAGAGCTCATTCAGGCCAGAAATAATTTGAATAAGTTTACAGCTTTTACAGGCATAGCACAAAGAGAACCATACAATAACTGAAAAAAGGAAGAAACATATTTCCTTTATCATTAGGAAATCACTTTATATTTACACTTTTAGACAGTAGTCGGTAGCTGTTACTCAGAATTTTAATTTGAAATAAAAAGGAAACCATTAACAAGCAGTAATATTGTAAAGGTTTTGCTATTCATCTCAGAGAAGTCAGATATAAGGACAGAGTATAAGGATACAATTTTTATAATTACATTCCATTTTAAAAGAATGATTTCTTCAGAACTTTGTTTCAATGAACTGAATAAATTATCATAGAGATACTGTCTTTTCTTTTAGGTTACATGACCTTGAGCAGCAATCTCCAAGTTTCAGTTTCCTTGAAACAAATGGGTGGATATGGTACCTGGATTGATTTAACAGTAGTTTGTCAAAGAATGAGAAATGTTGGCTATCCTCGAACGTCACAGGATCTTGTATATACTTGCACTAATATTAAGCCCAACACAGACTAGGTCATGGTTTTGGAAAGTATAACGAAGTCTACATGAAAATCGTATGCCTAATCTATCCAAACACTTAGAACCAGAACAGCATAAAATATCTATTTCATACTTAATAACCCCCTGGGAAATTCTGGAGAAGTAGTTCTACACCATTATTATTACAAAATGGAATGTATGAATATTTACTGTAAAGGAAATAAAGGCCACAAACAATTTTGTGTGAATTCAGATCAAGTTTTGCCATTAAACTTGATTTTGCAGCTGCAAAATTATAGACTAACAGTTAACCTGTGACTTAGTCTCAAACTGTTCCAAAAGAATTAGCTTTTCCCAAAATACATTTAAAGTGTACAGTTGAAATTATTGAGTCAAATAAAATAAACACAGACTTTTATTAGTCATGTCTCACTTCCCCTTATTTTCAGGCTAAATCAAGCATATCCAAACCAGGGCCAAAGCCCCTGGAAAAAATATTGCAGACAGAAATAAGTTACTCTCTAACTTTAGAACTTTTTAAGAGGCTGTATTCATGACGACTCAATTTTCAAGTGTAACGATGCTTTGTGTGCTGACTTCAGATGCTGAAAGTCTTTAAGGACTAAACTATTATTTCACTGTATCTAATTCTCAGTAAATATTCACTCTCAGTATTAATGATTTTGCTAAAACATTGAAAATGGTATGCTATTTTTATATAAAATAGTTTGTAAGGACATAACTCATAAAAATGAAAAGAGCTTACTAATAACTGAACAGGTCACAAATTTATCCTGAGTCTTTTCTTCGAATTTTTCTTTAGCTTTTTTGGGCCACTGTTTTGTTCGTTTACATGGTTCAATATAGGCCAGCTTACATTTAATTGCCTGTGTCAAATAAAATTGAAACATTAAGAAAGTTTCTATTTTATAATTAAAATGATTTTACATATATTTGCTCATATCGAGACTTGTATCTGAACTTAAAATATATTTATAAAATAAATGCGTAAAGGTGCTATTAGCCATACTTTAAATGCAAATAATTGGAGTCAGAGCAGGCTGGAGGAGAGGGGGAAGGAATTTGAGGACATTGGTGGTGGGAATAGGGCACTGCAGGAGAGACGGGTGCTGGAACACTGTATGACTGAAACCCAATCATGAACATCACGGTGGTATAAAAAAATTTTTTTTAAAAAGAAGCATATTTGGAAGACTAAATTATTGCTCAATTAGAGTGAAACAGCAAGACTTTCTAAAGGATTACAGATACTTATGGTATACTATACTGAGTCTAATCCTATAAAGTCCATTCATATTACTATTACAAACAAAAGATTAGAAGTACATATTCAAACATACTGAGTAATTCTGGGTGATTCCCCTAATTATGCTTATCTAAGTTTAAAAAAAAATTCTTGAAACATTCACAAATTTCTAAAACAAATTAACAAATTAATTTCTTAGGGCAAGAGTGATAGTACAGCAGGTAAGTTGCTTGTCTTGCACACAGCCAACCCAGGTTCAATTCCTGGTACCACATATGGTTTCGAGAAGAATCAGCCAGGAGTGATTGTTCAGTGCAGAGATAGGGGTAATATCTGAGAACAGTTTGGTGCACAAAAATCAAAACAATATTCTTAATAAAAATTCAAATAACGTAGTACAGAAATTATAGAAAACAAGTTTTTTTTTTGGTTTTGGGTCACACCCAGCGATCACAGGGGTTACTTCTGGCTCTGCACTCAGGAATCACTCCTGGTGGTGCTTGGGGACCAAATGGGATGCCAGGGATCGAACCCGGGCCGGCACAGACCGGCGCGTGCAAGGCAAATGCCCTACCCGCTGGGCTATTGCTCTAGCCTAGAAAACATGTCTTTTTAACACTGCTTCTCTTTGAGGATTTCAAAAGGAGAATACATTTAATTAATTCATTTATCCAGACTTACCTCTCTGGCATACACTCTATATTCTTTTCTAAATTTTATTTTTTAAATTTTATTGTACCACCGTGAGATATACAATTACAAAGATGCTCATAATTAGATTTCAATCATACAATGGCACTATTCTTAAAAACAGAGGGGATCACACAGAAGTACACCTTCAATAAACTCTTATTTACATATCAAACACCCCAACCCACATGGCAGATTCTTTATTTCTTTCCCTTTCTCTCTATCTCTTTCTCTTTTCCTTCACTTCCAGATTGCGGATTATAGAACATATATTAAAGGGTTGTCATGTGTATCTTTTTGCCTGTATTTAATGCTCAGTTCTAGGTTGGTATTAGTACTTTCAACAATTGTTAGCACACTGTTCCATTTTCTGTCTTACCTAGCCTCTGACTCCCACACATTTGTGATAATTTCCACTTTTAACAAAACCTCCTGATACATGTTTCACTTGACCTTGGATATTGGTATAATAATATAAGTATATATTTATGTTACTCATATAAATTCAGTCATTCTATATCTGTTTCTCTCTTTCTGGCTAATTTCACTCAACATGATCTTCTCCATGTCCATCCATTTATAGGCAAATTTCACAACTTCATTTTTCCGAACAGCTGTATAGTATTCCATTGTGTAGATGTACCAAAGCTTCTTAATCCAGTCATCGATTCTCGGGCACTCTGGTTGTTTCCAGATTCTAGCTATTGTGAATAATGCTTGTCTTGTCCCTGATCTCAGGGGGAAGGCTTTCAATTTTTCCCCATTGAGAATGATGCTCATTGTGGGCTTCTGGGAGATGGCTGTAACTATCTTGAGGAAAGTCCCTTCAATTCCCATTTTCTGGAGGGTTTTAATCATGAACGGGTGCTGGATCTTGTTAAATGCTTTCTCTGCATCTATTGATAGGATCATATGGTTTTTATTTTTTCTCTTATTGATATGCTGTATTATGTTGATTGACTTGCAAATGTTGAACCATCCTTGCATTCCTGGGATGAATCCTACTTGGTCATGATGTATAATCTTCTTGATGAGTCTTTGGAGTCCGTTTGCTAGTATTATGTTGAATATCTTAGCATCCGTGTTCATCAGGGAGATTGGTCTGTAGTTTTCTTTCTTTGTGTTGTCTCTCCCTGCTTTGGGTATCAGGGTGATGTGTGCCTCGTAGAAGCTGTTTGGGAGTGTTTCTGTTTCTTCTATTTCCTGGAAGAGCTTGAAAAGGACTGGCAGTAGGTCCTCCTTAAAAGTTTGGTAGAAAATTACCACAAACGTGTGGGAGTCAGAGGTTAGGTAAGATAGAGAAGGGAACATGTGTGAATGTCAAAAGGGCTGATACCAACATAGAACTGAGTATTAAATACAGGCGAAAAATGCACATGATGGCTTCTAAGTGTATGTAGTGCAACCCACAATGTTTAAGAGAAGGAAAAAGGAGAGAGGGAGAAAGAACCTGCCATTTAGGCAGGCTATGGAGGGGGAGGGAATTGGGGACATTGGTGGTGGGAAATGGGCACGGGTGGAGGGCGGGGTGCTGGAACACTATGTGACCGAAACTTCCAAACATGAACAACGTTGTAATTGTATATCTCACGGTGGTATAATAAAAATGTTTAATTAAAAAAAAAGTTTGGTAGAGTTCACTAGTGAATCTATTTGGACCTGGGCTTTTGTGTTTGGGCAAACTTTTTAATTTCTTTTTCAATTTCCTCGATGGTGATAGGCTTATTCAGGTATTGCAGGTCTTCTTGTTTCAATCATGGGAGGTTATAGGACTTCAGGAATTTATCCATTTCTTCTAGATTCTCATGTTTCACGGCATAAAGACTCTCAAAGTAATCTCAGATGATCTTTTGGATTTCTGTGGTTTCTGTTGTGATCTCACCATTTCTATTTCTGATTCTGTTTATTTGGGTTCTCTCTTTTCCCTGTCCTTAAAAGTCTTGTCAATGGTTTGTCAATCTTGTTTATTTTTTCAAAGAATCAGCTCTTGGTTTCATTAATCTTTTGGATTTTTTTTTTTTTTTTTTGGTTTCCAACTCATTGATTTCCTCTCTAAGTTTTATTATTTCCTTTTTTTCTGCCTGGGTTGGGCTCCTTTTGTTGGTCTTTTTCTAATGTCTTCAGCTGTGTGTCATTTTTTTGTGAGCCCTTTCTTGTTTCCTGATGAATGCTTGCAGAGCTATAAACTTTCCTCTTAACACGGCTTTTGCCATGTCCCCCAAGTTCTTATAGTTGGTGAAACATTTATAATTGTTGTATATTTTCTGTATGCCTGTTTCTTTTTTATTATTGTTATTTATTTATTTTTGGGGGCCAGACCTGTCAGTACTCAGTGCTTATTCCTTGTCCTGTATTCAAGGATCACTCCTAACTGAACTTGCGGGACCATATGGGGTGTCGGAGATCATATTCTGGTTGGCTGTAAGACAAATACCCTACTCATACCATATGGCTCTGACTACAGATATATAATCTGTATATATGTATATCTATCTGTATATATGTATCTATACATATATGTATATCTATCTGTATATCTGTATATAAACATATACACATATACGTATACATATACGTATATACACATATGTATATACATATATGTATATAACCCACATGTATCTACATATATGCATGTGTGTACATATATGTATATACATATGTATGTATATACATGTATATGTATATACATGTGGGTTATATAAATATATATGTAAATACATATGTGTATATACACATATATGTATATACCCCCTCATGTATATATATGCATGTATACACATATATATGTATATACATATATGTATATATACATATGTGTATATAAACATATGTATAGGTATATACATATGTATACATATGTATACATACACATATTTGTATATAGACATATATACATATGTCTATACATAAATATGTGTATATATCTGTTGGCGCCATTTCGTGCTGGACTCCGCCCACTGCCACGTTGCATTCCGCCCTGTGTCCCACGCATGCGCAGGGTCCTGTGTCCCAGCGCATGCACAGAGTCCCCTGGCGTGGTGTGATTGGGCTTTGTCGAATCAGGGCATGTTTCATCAGCTTGTACGAGCTCGTATGACCTGCGCCGGCCAATGGGAAGTAGATATGTCGACCCGCACCATTTGTGCCAGCCAATGGGAAAGCGGACACGCTGACCGCACTGTATAAAGGCAGCTTGTGCAGAGGGTCGGGGTCTTTTGCCATTTTGAGTTTCAAGCTTCAGGAGCTCCAGTAAAGAGTGTACTAAGAAGAATCCTGTTGTGGTTGTTCTTCACCGCGGGCAGTCTAGGGGCGTCTCACATATATCTATATACATATATACATATCTGAGAACAGTTTGGTGCACAAAAAATCAAAACATACTTTAAATGCAAATAATTGGTGTCAGAGCAGCCTGACTTCTGCTCACATATATGTATATATATACACATACATATATCGTATACATATATGCATACATATATGTATGCATACATATATGAATATATGTATATTTATCATATATGTATACATACATATATACAGATATGTACATATACATAAGTAATTTTTTTCTTTTTGGGTCACACCCAGCAATGCTCAGGGCTGACTCCTGGCTCTGGACTCAGAAATTATTCCTGGCAGTGCTCGGGGACCATACGGGATGCTGGGGATAGAACCTGGGTCATCCATGTTTTAAGGCAAATGCCCTACCTGCTGTACTATCACTCTGGCTCCTATTTCTTAAACAATAGAATTTATGTGTCAAATTACATACAGACAAAATATCTTTTTTTATCAAATTATTTACAGACAAAAATAATAGTGAAAAAGTATGCTTATAGTGAAAATTGCTTATAAAAATACTTGCACATTGTGCTAATTTTTTTTTGTGAAAATGATCTTAGTCTATGATTTACAATAAGTAGATTACCTTCTCTGGGGGCTTTAAAAACTCATCCTTGATTTTACGCATTTCGTTAAGAGTTATTTTTGCAGTATTACCGAAGTCTACGTACTTAACTTCAACTTCACGATGTCCAGGAAATCCTTCAAAGATACTTGAAATCAGAAATCACAAACTTGGAAAGAAAATAAACTTATCTAATAAAATTTAGATTGTGTTTTAGTCAACTGGATTAGAATATGTCTATTTTCAAAAATACTTACAATTATTTCTTAAAAATTAAATATACTTAAAATAAATCCAAAATATCACTATAATGCATAGAATAATGATTTTAAGGTATCCATATTTCAAAACAGAATAAAGGATTGTCAAAATTTAGGGTAACCAGAAAAGATATCAAATGGTAGTTGTTATGGCCCCAAAATTAAGGTCTACAGTTTGTTGGAGGCTGGAGAAATAGTTCAAAGCCCCAGTCTGCATATGGAAACCCCTAATTAGATCCATAGCATCGCGTGGTCTTCTGAGTATTAAACCATAAGTAGCCCCTGAGTGCTGGTAGGTGTACATGTGTATCCCCAAAGCCAAATAAATTAGTTTGCCAGACTAAATTAGCAAACTAAGTAGAATCTCTAAGACATTAGGGGCCACAGCAATAACGGGTAGTGCATTTGCCTTGCGGCCAACCTGGGTTCAATCCTAGGCATCCCATATGGTATTCCAAGCACTGCCAAAAGCAACCTCTAATCATTACCAGGTGTTACCCAAAAGGCCAAAAAAGAAACATCATTTTGCGCATTATTTTATTAAAAATACTTATTAAAAATTAAGGTTTTTGGTCACACCAGGCAATGCTCAGGGGTTACTTCTGGCTCTGTGCTCTGGAATCAGTCCTTGCAAGCTTGGGAACCATATGGGATGCCAGGATTGATACCAGGTCAGCAGTGTGCAAGGCAAAATCCCTACTTCTGTAAAACTGCTCTGGCCTCTGACTTTTTATATCCAACTATTTCATTTATAAAATGATCAAACCAATAGATTAAGATCCATAAATTTAAAATAATATGCAAAGCACTAGGCACAAAGTGAGTCCTTAGTGTTTAAGTGTTTGACATAATCAAACAAGGCAAGATATTTAAACTGGTAAATTGTACATAATTGCAAAATTAGTGAAAATTTATTTTGAGGGACTATCGAGAAAATAAGCAGAGATGGATGGAAAGGTTCTAACTCATTAAAATTTTAATAAAATTTACTACAAACTGACTTTTGTTTTTGGGTCACACCTAGCAGTACTCTAATCTTATTTTTTTCTTTAAAAATTTATTATAGCACCATGAAATATATAATTGCAAAGATGTTCATGATTGGGTTTCCATCATACAATAATGTTCCAGCATTCACCCTCCACCAGTGCATATTTACTAACACCAATGTGCCCGGTTTCTGTTCCCTCCTCACTCAGCCTGCCTCTGTGGCAGGTACTTTTCTTCTCTCTCTCTTCTCCTTTCTCTTACATAGTGACTTGCAATTATTCATTTAGGGGTTATTTTATATATATATATATGTATATATATGTATATATATATATATTCCTTTGCTTATGTTCAATGCCAAGTTCTAGTCTGGCATTACCATTTCCAACAATTACTAACACAATGTCCCTTCTCAATGTTACCTAAACTCTGTCCCCAACCACTGGCAAGTCATCCTGGTTCATGTATTGTCTGGCCTTGGACATTGGTTTCATGCTGTTTTTATTTTTATATACCACCAATGAGTGCATTCTATATCTCTTCTATTTCTTCTGACTAATTTCACTCAGCTTGATACTTTCCATGTCCATCCATTTATAGGCAAACTTAATAACATCATCTTTCCTAATAGCTGCTTAGCATTGCATTGTGTAGATATACCCTAGTTTCTTTATCCAGTCATCTGTTCTTGGGCAATCAGGTTATTTCCATATTCTGGCTATTGTGAATAGTGATGCTATGAGGATAGAAGTTCATGAAAAATGAACTAGTTACGGACGCCCCATTCATTCTCAATGGAACAAACATCTCTGAATGCAGCAGTTATGTGTACCTAGGTCGAGAAGTCAACAGGATGAACGACCTAAAACCTGAGTTGCACAGGAGGAAAAGAGTGGCATGGACTGCCTTCAAAAACATCGAAACAAAAGCCAAAAGAACAGAGAACCTCTGGCTCCAGGCACATCTCTTTGACTCCACCATTCTTCCTGCATTAACATATGCCTCAGAGACCTGGGCCCTACAAAAGCAGGATGAGAATACCATTTGGCTCTCCCAAAGAGGAATCAAAAGAGCCAAGCTTGGAATATCACACCTCACTCAAATGAGAGAAGGAATCCGGAGTTCCGACCTCCGTCGCTATTCTAAAATCAAGGACGTTGTCTCATCTGCCAGGACATCAAAAATCAGATGGGCTGGTCATATAATGCGATCTGCAGACGACTGTTGGACTAGAGGACGTTACCGATTGGATCCCATAGGATGTCAAAAGATCACGTGGCCGCTCACCTACAAGATGGTCAGACTTCCTTATCAAGACCCTAAACGAACAGTTCGAGGCTCTCAACATCCCCCAAACAACCAGATGCCATTGGGCTACACTGGCACGTCAGAATGGAAACATTACTGGCGCCCACTTGAACAAATCAACGAATAACGGGATATCAAGTGATCAAGTGATTATATGTATGGTATGTATGTATGTAGTATGTATGTATGTATGTATGTATGTACACACACATATATAAATATATAGACACACATATATTTATGTGTAGTATGATACCAATATCCAAGGTCAGGCAAAACATGACTCAGGAGGTCTTTTCAATAGGTGGAATAGACCGCAAGCATGTGGGAGCCAGAGGTTAGGTAAGACAGAGAAGGGAACAGTGTGCTTAATTGTTGAAAATGATAAACCAGCCTAGAACTGAGCACTGATATATAGGCAAAGGGATACACATGATGACCTCTAAATGTATGTATTGCAATCCACAATGTGTAAAAGGGAGAGAGAGAGAGAGAGATAAAGAGAGAGAAAAAGTGAGAGAAAGTGAGAAAAGAAAAAAGAACCTGCTATAGAGGCAGGCCAGGGGAGGGGGGGGAATTGTGGATATTGGTCATAGAAAATGGGGACTGGTGGAGGAATGGGTGCTGGAACAATATGACTGAAACCCAAACATGAACATCTTTTAATTGTATCTCTCATGGTGGTATAATAAAATATTAAAAAGTATAAACTGTAATGCAACCAAAATAAAAAATAAAATATTTTATTTGCTACTTATTATTTTATATTATGAAAGCTAAATATAATATATAAAGTTTAAATTAAAATATACTGCAGTGAAAATAATTACATAAATCTTGGATTTAACTAGAATTTGTAACAGAATTATGGGAGGCAGACCAGAGATTATAAAAGATCTACAGTGATCTAAAACTGTTACCATAAGTTGATAAACAACAAAGACTTAAGAATAAACTGAAGTATCACATTATTTAAAAAGAAATTACAGACCTTTCAAAACAGCTAAAATATGGTTAAGTATTACATCTGAGCATAAAGACTACAGAATATGCCCTACATGAGTGAGTTTGATCCCTCCCTAATATGACAGCTTCCGAGTACTGCCAAAACTCCCCAGTATTGTTATGGCCTCAAGCATTATACCATCATCCATCTTACCATCAATGGGAGTGGGTTGCCTGGGTGTGGTGCCAAGTTCCCCCTTCAAAGAATTAAAATTATTTTCCTTTTTCGTTTTAATTTTCACTTTTCAATTTTTAAAAAAAATTTTAATTATACCAAGAGATATACAATTACAAAGCTGTTGTGATTGGGTTTCAGTTATACAGTGTTCCAGCACCCATCTCTCCACCAGTGCACCCTTCCCAACACCATTGTCTTCCCCCTCTCTACTATTTTGTCATACAGAAAGCAGCCAGTTTATCTTCAATGTCATCATCACCAGTTTTCTAAGTAGAGAAAGCAAAATTTAAAGATAAATATAACTTTTATGATCTAATCTGAACAAATCCAAAAGGTATACATTTTTAAGCTTACCATTTCCTGACAGAAATAGCATGGAATTACCTACCAATAACTTTTGCTCGATACCAAACTCCATCTTCAAATTTAGCTACACAGGCTTGATCCTGAAGTGGACAGAGGATTTCCAGATTTTCCCCATCCTCACTTTTATAGAATTCCTCAATTGTCTTCAATAAGCATAAAAAATCCAGGCTTTCAATCTAAGAAAGTAATGAATAAAGGCATTGCGGATTCATAGAAACTTGATATTTAGATGTTACATTATTATAGGCACTGCTCATTCAAGTTGCAAAAAATTTAGACAAATCAATTGTTATTTAATTTATATTTGCAATACTTTGCTATAGTAGTACAGTGTATATGTATTAACAAAAAATTCCCATCCCTGGGGTCAGAGAAAAATACCACAGCATGGTAAAGCGCTTGCTTTGCATGCATCCAACGTATGTTGGATCTGTAGCATCCCATCTGGTTCCCTGAGCCTGCCAGAAGTGATTCCTGAGTATAGAGCCAGGAGTACTGTTGGATGTAGCCTCTGAGCACTGTTGGATGTGGCACAGAAACAAACACAAAATCCTCCAATCTCATATCTCTTAACTGTATATATTAGCTTTTTACTTAACACAAATATAAAATATTCATTACTATTGTTTTATCAAAATGAGATCAAATATTTTTATTTTATTTTTCTTAGCTCTCATTCTTAAATAAATACCTATTAATACTTCTAGATCATATATTTTTTTTCAATATTATATTTCTATTTCCTTGACTGATACAAACCAGTATCCAATTCAAGATTATACATTTTTCTTGTGTTTTTTCCCACACCAGTTATGCTCTGGTGTCCATGTAGTGCAAGAGACTGAACCGAAGTCTCCCACATGCAAAATATTAATTATAAAATATTTATTGATACTATAAAATATAAAGTTGGCTGCATTTCAACCCAAGACTATATATTTTATATTATATTATCAATAAGTATAATTCATTTATTTTTTTTTTAAAGTATTTTATTATACCACCATGATATACAATTACAAAGATATACAATTAAGTTCATAATTGAGTTTTGGTCATACAGTGTTCCAGCACCCATCCCTCCACCAGTGCCCAACTCCCACCACCAATGTCCCCGGTTCCCTCTCCCCTCCCCAGTCCGCCTCCATGGCAGGTTCTTTACTTCTTTCCCTTTCTCTCTATCTCTTTTCCTTCCCTTCCAGACTATGGATTACAGAACATACATTAAAGGGTTGTCATGTGTATCTTTTTGCCTGTATTTAATGTTCAATTCTAGGTTGGTATTAGTACTTTCAACAATTGTTAGCACACTATTCCATTTTCTGTCTTACCTAGCCTCTGACTCCCACACATTTGTGATAATTTCCACCTTTGACAAGACCTCCTGATACATGTTTCACTTGACCTTGGATATTGGTATCATAATATGTACATATATATTTATGTCATGCAAATAAATGCAGTCATTCTATATCTGTCTCTCTCCTGGCTAATTTCACTCAACATAATCTTCTCCATGTCCATCCATTTATAGGCAAATTTCATAACTTCATTTTTCCTAACAGCTGCATAGTATTCCATTGTGTAGATTGTACCAAAGATTCTTTATCCAGTCATCGATTCTCGGGCACTCTGGTTGTTTCCAGATGCTGGCTATTGTGAATAATGCTGCTATGAACATAAAAGTAGGGATGGTGTTTCCGCTGCGTATTTTTGGTTTCCCAGAGTAGATTCCCAGGAGTGGTATGGCTGGGTCAAGTGGGAGTTCAATTTCTAGTCTTTGGAGGAATGTCCATATTGTTTCCCCAGAAAGGCTGTACCAGCCGGCATTCCCACCAACAAAGGCTGAGTGTCCCCTTTTCCCCACATCCACGCCAGCAATTGTTGCTGTTGCTCTTTTGATATGTGCCAGTCTCTGTGGTGTAAAATGATATCTCATTGTTGTTTTGATTTGCATCTCTCTGATGATTAGTGATGATGAGCATTTTTTCATATGATTTTTGGCCATGCAAATTTCTTCCTTGTTGAAGTTTCTGTTCATTTCTTCTCTCCATTTTTTTGATGGGGTTGTTTGTTTTCTTCTTGTAAAGTTCTACCAGTGCCTGATATATCCTGGATATTAACCCCTTATCAGATGGGTATTGGTTGAATATTCTTTCCCATTCTGTGGACTGCCTTTGTATCTTAGTCACTGTTTCTTTTGAGGTGCAGAAGCTTTTTAGTTTCATGTAATCCCATATGTTTATCTTTTCTTCTAATTGCTTTGTTAGTGATGTTTCACCTTTGAAGATGCCTTTAGCTTCAATGTCGTGGAGGTTTTTTCCTATATTTTCTTCAATGTACTTTATGGATTCAAATCTGATTGAGATCTTTAATCCATTTTGATCTGATTATTGTGTATGGTGTTAGACATGGGTACAAATTCATTCTTTTACATGTTGCTGCTCAGTTTTCCCAACACCACTTGTTGAAGAGGCTTTCCTTACTCCATTTTGAACTCTTTGCACCTTTATCAAAGATCAAATGATCATGTGTTTGAGGTTGGCTGTCAGGATACTTAATTCTATTCCATAGGCCCACAGGTCTGTTTTTATTCCAATACCACGCTGTTTTAATTATTGCCTTGTAGTACAGTTTGAAGTTTGGAAAGGTGATGTCTCACATCTACTTTTTCCCAAGGATTGCTTTAGTTATCCATGGGGGTTTATTGTTCCATACAAATTTCAGGAGTGTTTGGTCAATTTCTTTGAAGAATGTCATGGGTATCCTTATAGGGACTGCATTGAATCTGTACAGAGCTCTAGGGAGTATTACCATTTTACAATGTTGATTCTCTCCATCCATGAGCAGGGAATGTGTTTATATTTCTTCGTTCCCTTCATTCTGGGAGTTCTCTTAAACTTTGCTGCCTTTTCTCCCCGTTGCGGGAAGTAGAATTTTGCACAAAGGAGACGGTGGTCCAATCCTGTTTGGAATTTTGGGACAACAGCGACATAGGTCAGCCAAAACCGTCGACTGAAGATGATGTGGTCAATTTCATTGTGGAAATGTCTATCAGTGGATTCCCATGTCCAATGTTTCACTTCAGCCTTCTGGGACTGTGAGTTCCCATGAGTGGTCTTGGTGGACATGATGAACTCAGTCTCTCACCCTGTTCGTTTCATTCTAGGCCCTGGGTCCAGATGTGGAGTTCTTCCGCAGATCTTCTCGGTCCTATCTTGGCATTATAATCACCGACTATGATCTTGTAGAAGGTGTGACCTTTTTATAGAACTCCTCCAGTTCCATGTAGAATTTCTCAATTTCTTCTTCCTTGTATGTTGATCTCAGTGCATATACAACGAAGATAGAAATTGCTGGCGATGGACTACATCTCTTCAATGTATTAAACCTATTTGGTTTTTTAGGCATGCAAATGAATCAATTTTCACAGCCATGCTCTTGTTGACAAGGACACCGGCGCTGCCGACACCTCTTTGGTAGCATGTTCTGAGTAATAGTTCTTCTCTGGTGTCAAAACGGCGTGATGTCATTGATGCCTCCTTGTCTCAGTCAGACCAATGATGTCATACTTGATCTTTGGCGCTTGCACAACAGTTGATATATGCATCCGATGCCAGTGTATGGATTTAAATATGTTAAAATGTTTATGTTAAAAATGTTTATGTTACAATATGTTTAAACATAATTACTTGAAATTATGTTTAAAGTTAGTTACAAAAACTTAAATTTAGAGAAGGTTTATAATGGTTTATGGGAGGCTGGGAATGGAACCCAGGTGGGTGGAGAGAAAGGTTAAGCTTTATCACTCTAGCCCCTGTATATCTCTTTTTAAAAAATGGTTTAATTACTTATAAATGCAAAATTTATCAACCTTTTCCATTATGATATATCTGGCTTTTTTTTTTTTTTTGCTTTTTGGGTCTACCCAGCGATGCTCAGGGGTAAATCCTGGCTCTACACTCAGGGAACCACTCCTGGCGGTGCTTGGGTACCATATGGGATACCAGGGATCGAACCGGGTAAGCTGCGTGCAAGGCAAATGCCCTACCCACTGGACTATCACTCCGGCCCATCTGACTTTTTTTTAAAGCCTTCCCTTTCCTCACGATCACGATCTTCCCGTTAATCATCTATTTGCTAGAGCGGGCACCAGTAAAATCTCCATATGTCCTGTCTCATCCCAGTAAAGCAAAGGGCATCGGCTTGCTACAGGAACATAAAGAGCCTCAAACCACTATATTAGGTCATGGGAATGACCTAATATAATTGTTACTGGCATTTGGCATGTCAAATACAACCACGAGCAGCTTGCTAGGCTTGCCGTGCGGGAGGCATATTCTTTAAACACCTCCAAATAAAGCATTTATTGATGAACCGCACGGCCGCACGAGCCGGGCTGTGATGGGCTGTCGGCTGGGTGGAGTTCTTCCCTTTCCTAAATTTAGTAAAATATTCAGTGACACCACTGTTATTTCAGGGGCGGAGATTCGGTTAGGAGCCACGCCCAGCTGTTCTGGGTTGGGATTACTCTCTGAGATCTCAGTAGACTGGTTGGTGCTAGGGACGGAACCTGGGCCTCCCATATACCCTGATCACTCTCTGGCCCAGCTTTAAATTAAGGTCTTTCTTAATTAAGAAAATTAAGAATTTTCAGGAATTTTTCTTACTCTGAGTATAAAGTAAGGACATAAGCTTTTCTCCACCTATGCTTATGAAAATTACCCAAGAACTATTTATTCTTTTCTAATCAATATTTATTACCTGTTTTGTCAGATTCAATATACTTTAACTATCTCTGTGGCTGCTTGTCTTTTTATTTTTTGGGGGCTTTTTTGGGGTTACACCCGGCAATGCTCAAGGGTTTCTCCTTGCTCTGCTATAGTCCAGCAGGTAGGGCGTTTGCCTTGCACGCGGCTGGTCCATGCCGGCCTGGGTTCGATCCCTGGCATCCCATATGGTCCCCTGAGCACCGCCAGGAGTAATTCCTGAGTGCAGAGCCAGGAGAAAAACCTTGAGCATTTCCAGGTGTGACCCAAAAAAGCAAAAAAAAAAGGGTCAGAGTGATAGTACAGCAGGTAGGCACTTGCCTGTGCGCGGCTGACCCAGATTCTATTCCCAGCATCCCGTATATATGGTCTTCCATTCCCAAGTGCTGAGCCAAGAATAAGCCCCAAGCCACTGCCAGGTTTAGCCCAATATAGTACATGTATGTATGTGTATGTGTGTATTTACATGAAATCCTAAACATTAAACCAATTAACATTTACTTTTGGGAAAGATAGTGTGGAATGGTTATAGAAAATATTATATATTTTGTGATGGCTTAAGGTTACAATGATAGGGTCTGAGAAGGGCCTTGTATGTGGCCAACCCAGGTTTAAGCCCCTATATGAGTTCTCAGTGTAGAGTTAGCAGTAAATAAACTTCCTTCAATCCTAAGTGCTGAGTCAGGAATAAGCCCTGAACACCTCCAGGTGTGGTCCCATAAAAACAAACAAAAAAAGGCAGGATGGGAGTCCAAGAGATAAAAACAGGGTGATCACATGTTTTAGATGCAGGAGGTCTGGGTTTGAATTTCTGGCACCACATGATTACCCTAATATCACTGGGTACACCCAACATCCTTTTCTCCCAAAGATAATAATGTAAAATGTATCAGTAAAAGAAATAAAGGGATAGAGCAATAGTACAGTGGGGAGGGGGTTTATCCAGAACATGGCCAACCTGGATTCGATCCCTGGCATCCACATTTTGGTCCTCAAGCACCGCGAGGAATAATTCCTCAGTATAGACCCTGCAGTAACCCTTGAGCATTGCCGGATGCGACAATGGGGCCAAGCTGCTACTGGCTCTACCTGTGCCCAGCCGCTCACGAGGTGCCCACAAGGGATGGCGTGTTCTAGCCCTGGCCCACCACCCCAGCAGGCCTCGCAACAAGCCAGATGACTCCATTTTCCACATCGGACTTCCCCCTCTTCAGAACTCCACCCAGCAGACCAGCCTATCACAGCCCGGTTCATCAAGATCCACCCTGCAACAGTCTTTTTTTAAATCTGGCCCTGGTATGCTTATCCAGAGACTCACAGACATAGTGCAGAGCTGCTACTGGCTCACCCTGTGCCCAGCTGCTCACTAGGCGCCTGAGGGATGGCTTGTTTAGCCCTGGCCTGCCATCCCAGCAGAGACTCATAACAAGCCAGATGACCCTCCCCACTCCATAGGGCCTCCATTTTCCACATCCGGACTTCCTCCTCGTCAGAACTCCACCCAGCAGACCAACCTATCACAGCCCAGCTCACCGAGATCCACCCTGCAGCAGTCGTTTTTAAATCCGGCCCAGGTATGCTGATCCAGAGACTCACAGACATGGGGCAGAGCTCCTACTGGCTCTCCCTGTGCAACCTGCTCACGAGGCGCCTGGGAGGGATGGTGTGTTCTAGCCCTGGCCTGCCACCCTTTCAGAGCCTCGCAACAAGCCAGATGACCCCCTCCCCCACTCCATGAAGGCATCCATTTTCCACATCTGGACTTCCCCCTCGCCAGAACTCCACCCAGCAGACCAGCCTATCACTGCCCGGCTCATTGAGATCCACCATGCAAGTCTTTTATACATCCGGCCCAGGTATGCTGATCCAGAGATTCACAGACAGGGGGCAGAGCTGCTACTGGCTCTACTTGTTCCCAGCCGCTCATGAGGCACCAATGAGGAATGGCATATTCTAGCCCTGGCCCACCACCCCAGCAGGCCTCACAACAAGCCAGATGACCCCCCACTCCATGAGGGCCTCCATTTTCCACATCAGGACTTCCTCCTCAACAGAACTCCACCCAGCAGACCAGCCTATCACAGCCCGGCTCATGGAGATCCACCCTGGAGCAGTCTTTTTTAAATCCAGCCCAATTATGCTGATCCAGAGACTCACAGACATGCGGCAGAGCTGCTACTGGTTCTGCCTGTGCGCAGCCAACTCTCGAGGCACCGCAATGAATGGCGTGTTCTAGTCCTGGTCCACTACCCCATCAGAGCCTCGCAACAAGCCAGACAACCCCGCCTCCATGAGGGCCTCCATTTTCCACATCCGGACTTCCCCCTCGTCAGAACTTCACCCAGCAGACCAACCTATCACAGCCCGCATCGTGTGGCCAATTTTAGCCACATGGTTCATCAATAAATGCTGGATTTAGAGATGACTTCAAGAATATGCTACCCGCGGCAGAGCCTGGCATGCTACCTGTGTCGTATTTGATATGCCAAATACCAGTAACAATTATAGACCTCATTCCCATGACCTGATGGAATGGTTTAAGGATCTTTATGTTCCTGGAGCAAGCAGGTGCCCTTGGGCTCTACTTGCATGAGACAGGACATATGGAGATGTTACTGGTGCCCGCTCAAGCAAATCGATGATGAACGGGAAGACAGTGATACAGTGAAGACAGTGATTATAATGGTTTGCCCTATAATTCATACTGGGATCTAAATCTTAAACATATTTCAGATTTCTAGCTGCAATTAAAAAAAAATTTTTACAACAAAGGAACACTTACCAACTGAATATAGAAATCAGTAGGACTATTTATGTGACAAACCATAACTGAAACAGCTTTCATTTCCTTAGGCAAAATAGGTGGATGATAGCATAATGTCATAGTTCTTTCACAGTGACTTCTTGGTGATTGTGACTGAAACCTAATTAAAAATATGAATAAGAGTTATTTTCCAAGAAGAGTATCTTTTCTCTTAGTGATTTCATCTGAATAAAGAGCTTGTATCTATCTATCAAGAATAGTCATTTTTTTAACTTCTATCTTCTACAATATGTCTTAGAACTGTCATCAGCTATCAGATTGGGTTCAACGAGTTGTCAAATTTCCAGACTCAAACCTTCATATCTGCGTATAGATGGGCCTGTATGGTGTAGTCAAATTTAAACTGAATTCATAACCAGAGTCTATGGCAGCATTCAGCTAAGACAAGCTAAATGGCCCCACAAATTCAAAGGATGTATGTGGGTGGCTTCCGGATTGCTTAGGACAGAAAATAACTTCCACAATCTCTGTGACCACTTAGTCATCTTTGTTCATCAGTGATATGGGGAAAGTAACTAAAGGTAACTTTATTCTAGATTAATGAATTAAATACAGAGTGGTGACTGTGAACTTATTTAAGGGAGAGGAAATTAAAGTAGGAACTCAATTTAAAGCATAAAATACAAAACCATAGTACAGCTGCTAATAAAACTGAACATAAAAATGTCCATTAGCAGGGCTGGAAACAAAGGTGCAGCGGGTAGGGCATTTGTCTTGCATACAGCCAACCCGGGGTTGATCCTGGCACCCCATATGATACTCTGAGCCCACCTTAAGTGATTTCTGATTGCAGAGCCAATTGTTACCCCTGAGCATTGCTAGTTGAGGCTCAGAAACAAAACAACAAAATATTCATTAGCAATAAGTGATTTGTATTTTCTGTGGATCAATTTTCCCATCCAGACTCCACAGTTCCTCAGAGCTCCATCCAAGAGAAAACCTGATCTTTCCCCTTTAAGTTTCATCAGTAAATGTTTGTGATGAGAGCCTTCTACTGAGACTATACTACCTACATGGCAGAGCCCGGCAAGCTACCCATGTTTTATTTACTTGTTATGCCAAAAACTAGTAACAATTAAGGACCTCAGTTCCATCACCTGAAGAATGGTTTAGGGCTCTTCCTGTCCCTGGAGCAAGCAGATGCCCTTGGGTTACACTTGCTTGTGATAGGACTTATGGAGATGTTACTAATGCCCAGTCGAGCAAATCGATGAACAATGGGAAGATAGTGATACAGTAATTACATAAATATATCTTTAACCATTTAAAACATATTTTGCACAAATTAACTTTTTGAGGCTAGAGTAATCAAAAATGTATCTGCTTTTGGTTTTTGGTTCATACCTGGTGTGCTCAGAGTTTATTCTTGGCTGTTTTTGTTGGACTACATGCAGTGCTGGAGATTAACTCTATATGTGCTGTGTGAAAACACTTGATATGCTGCATTCTCTTCAGCCCCTAACTTTTGGGTATAACGCTACCACACCATACCTACCATGAAAATGCTGCAGTTTCTCTAACACAGTCCCTTGATCTTATCACTCTACTTCTCTACTCCTTGGTAAACTGTTTTTCATTCAACACTGTCTATTCCCTTATAAATAGTGATATTACTATATACCAGAGTAAGATGATCTGTTATTTGTCTTCCTCCTTCTGAACTACTTCATTCTGAACCCAGGACCTCTCAAGTGAAGGATGTATGCTAGCACTGAGCCACATCCCTGGTCTAGAGCATAGTTTTAAACTTCAATCTAATTACTATTCTAATTAATAGCTATAATACAAAAAAGTGTTTAAGTTTTAACATGTTACCTACCTTGCCAGTTCCATAAAAACTAATGCATCTCTCAGAGAAACAGGCATATCACTGCTTATTTTGTTTGTTGGTGGTTTCTGTAGATCTACAATAAGCACATTATCTTCTTCCCTAAAGACTTTCATTAAGACTGCCTTTTTTATTTACCATTTTTTGAAAATTCTAGTTTAGCTTCTTCTCCCCAGCCTTCATTCTGTGCAAAAAAAAATCCAATATACTTACAATTATTGTAAATATATTTATTTTAATGTTAAATATATTTAACATTAAAATAATCCTGAATTTAATTTTAGTTGGATATATTAATCAAAACCTACAAAAAAAAACAAGGCAAAGAACCAATAATAGCTATTAGGTAGCAGTTGGGGTCATAAATGCAAAGACAAACTATACATGCACAATTCAAGGACCATATCTCTACAGGTTTTTTTTTTTTGCATCACACCCAGCAATGCTAAGGGGTTACTCCTAGCTCAGGGGAGCTGGGGATCAAACCCAGGTCCAGCCACTTACAAGGCAAACACCCTCCCGTTGGACTATCACTCCGGCCCTCTTTACAGTTTTAAGGTGTCCATAAACCAGCTTCATTTTAGGTTTGTTTCATTTCTGAATGCAAATGTGAAGATTATAAAGATTTAAAAATCTTTGATATGAAAACTACAATTCCCAGAACTCCAAGCTGCAGAGGAGAAAAAAGGGACACTTTGAACCTGTGCAGGCCAGGGCGCCTCCCCTTCAGGTAACCTCCCTGGGGGCATGGCTGGCTGACAGGCTTGTGGGGAAAGCAGCAGGTCTCAGGCAGGCCACAGAACAACCAGTTCGGACTGTAAACCTGTATTAGGGAAAGAAATAGAAACTACAACTCCCAGAACTCTGAGATGCAGAGGAGATATAGGGATACTCTGAACCTGTCCATGCCAGGACACCTTTCCCTGAGGTAACCTCTCTAGGGGTGTGGCTGGCTGCTCATTGGCCATAAATTAATATTCCCTCCACTTTGCATTAAACCAATATCTTGGACTAGTTTACCAACAGCTATTAATGGCAGACTAACTACTTGATCCACAGTGATAATACAACATAACTCTAAAAACACAAAACTTATGGTGAACACAAGAATCACCACTAGTACCAACCGAAAACTACAAAAAGCAGGAAATTCAATAAAAGAGGAAGTAACATCCTCAAAGAGGGAAGAAAATACCATCTGCTGAGCATCTCCAGAGTCCTGCCTGTCAGTGAGGAAGAAACAGTGACCCAGAAGGATCCACCCCCCCGGACTACAACAGCACCATGGGGAAACAAAACAGATCCCCAACTTGAAGAGTGGATGAGGAAAACAAACCTAAAGACTCAAAAAGGAATACACAAACACATAAGCTCTCTGACAAAGAACTCAGAAAAGAAATGGTGAGGATGTTTAATGAGCTCAATACAAAGTGGAATGGATGTTTGTAAAATACAGGATGAAATAAATGAAGCAGGGGAAAGGACAGCCAATAAAATACAGGATGACATAAATTGAAGCAGTGGAAAGAGCAGCCAAAATAATACGGGAGGAAATGAGAGCAGAAATGAGAATACTACAAACAAATATCAAGGGATAGAAACCAGGGACTACAGTAAACAGCATTCTAGCGAGTTCCCAGAGACTGCACCAGACACACTGGTCCCACAAATGGTGCCCTACCTGGCCAGGTAGGACTCTGTAGGGACAGGGCTTCATAGCACAGGCACACACCAACACAAGGGAAAAACAAACACAGCCAAAGTGACACGCCTTCCAGGTATGACCCACTGGGGGTGGTCTTCACGGTCGTGGCTGCTCATGCAGCTGCAAGTTAATCCTTTTCATATCGCATTAAACCAACACTTTGGACTCTGTTACTGGATCTCACAATAGCAGACTAACTACCTGAACCACATTGACAACACAACATACCCCTAAAGTACAGAAAAACTGACATTTACAGAGATGGTAGCAGAGAAAAACTGACATTTACACTATCTGGTAGTGAGAGAGGAGCAGTACCCCAGAAGATTCCACCTCCAGACCACCACAGCATCATGGAGAAACAATGCATCTCCCCTTCTCAAAGGATGGAAGAAGAAAAGAGCCCCAAAGCATCAGCTAGGACTTCCCACATTCATAATCTCTCGGACAAAGAATTCAGAGAGGAAATGGTGAGGATGTTTAATGAGGTCAATGAAAAAATGGAATGGATGTCCAAAAAAAATTAAGGAGGACATAAATGAAACAGTGGAAAGGACAGTCAATATAGTACAGGAGGAAATGAGTGTAGAAATGAGAGCACTAAAAACAAAAATATCATCAATAAAAACCCAGTAGATGAAATGAAAAACACAAAAGGTGCTCTCAACACCAGGATAACAGCAGCAAAGACAGAATCAGTGAGAATGAGGATGAGCTGCAGAAAGCACTCTCAGGGAAATGCAACAGATGAAAAAAAGACCAAAAATGGATCAGCAGTGGAAAAGAGAACATTGGGATGAATCCAGAGGAACAACATAAGAATTGTTGGAGTCCCAGAGGGACAGGAAGGAAAACCCAAGGAAATAGGTGCAGTTAAAAACATTATTGCTGGAAAGTTTCCAGAAATAAAGGACACAGGCATTCAGATCCATGAAGTCTGAAGGGTACCAGCAAAAAAAGACCCCAATAAAAAGACTACAAGACATATTCTAGTCAGAATAATGGATGCCATAGAGACACAATTCTTCAAGCGAAAGATCAAAGGAGGATATTTTATACAAAGGAGCATCCATTCAACTGTCAGCAGACCTATCAGAAGAGACCCTCTGAGCTCAAAGGCAGTGGTGGGATACAGTAAAACACTCAATGAAATGAATGCATCATCAAGAATTCATTACCCAGATAGACTCATTCAGATTTGAAGGACATATATACAGCTTCTTGGATAAACAAGAGCTCAGGAACTTCGTAGACTCAAAATCAACCTTAAAAGAAAGGCTGAGGAGCCAGAGCAATAGCACAGTGGGGAGGAAAGCATTTGCCTTACTGCGTGGCTGACCCGGGTTCGATCCCGGCATCCCATATGATCCCCTGAGTACTGCCAGGAGTAATTCCTGAGTGCAGACCCAGGAGTAACCCCTGAGTGTCTCTGGGTATGACCCAAAAAGCAAAAAAAAAAAAAGGCTGAAAGAGCTACTCTAAGACAGACAAAACCCCAAAGAACAACAATATTATACAGAAAAATGGCACAAAATTCCATGGCAATAATCTCTTTCAATGTCAATGGTTTAAATGCACCAGTTAAGAGACAGAGTGGCAAAATGAATCAAAAAATTGAACCCAACATTCTGCTGCCTTCAAGAAATACATCTGAACTACTGGAGCAAAGACAGGCTCAAAGTTAAAGGCAGGAAAACAATCCTTCACTCAAACAAAGCCTCCAAAAAACCTGCGATGGTCATACTTGTATCCAACAACATAGACTTCAGGCTGAAAACGGTCAAAGGGACAGTGAAGGTCAGTTCTTAATAATAAAGTGATACATATGTCAGGAAGAAATTACACTCCTAAACATATATGCACCCAATGAGGGGCTAGCAAAATACCTGAAACAAATGTCAATATACTTCAAAGAAGACACTGACAGCAACACAATTGTAGTTGGAGACTTCCAACACTGCTCTATCAACTCTTGATAGATTGACAAGACTGAAACTCACCAAGGAAATACTGGCCCTAAGGGGGGGGAAATGGAAGAAAGAGGGCTAGTAGATATAAAAGGGCATTTCATCCCCCAAAAAGCCAGATACACACTTTTCTCCAGTACACATGGAACATACTCAAAGGTAGATCACAGGCTGAGCCACAAAACATACCTCAATAAAACAGAAGATAGAAATTGTGTCAACTATCTTTTCTGACCATGATACATTAAAATAGAAGATAATTGCACACAAAAATGGAGTCATACCAAACACATGGAAATTAAACAGCTAACTGCTGAACAACCAGCAGGTCATAAAAGAAATCAACGATGAAATCCAAAAATTCCTAGAAACAAATGAGACTGAGGCAAGAGACTACCATACATGTGGGAAACAGCAAAAGTAATGTTAAGAGGAAAGTTCGTAGCTCTGCAAGCATTCATCAGAAAAGAGGAAAGGTGGGGCAGGAGCGATAGCACAGAGAGTAGGGCATTTGTCTTGTACACGGCCGACCTGGGTTCGATCCCTGGCATTTTATATGGTCCCCAAGCACCACCAGGAGTAATTCCTGAGCGAAGAGCCAGGGGTAACCCCTGAGCATTGCTGGGTTTGACCCAAAAAAGCAAAAAAAAATAAAAAAAGAAAGAGGAAAGGGCCATTATAAACAGTCTGACCTCACACCTTAAGATCTGAGAAAGCAACAAGCAAAAGAAGCTCAACCCAGGCAGGAAGAAAGAAATAATAAGACTTGGACTCCCCTCTGCACATACCCACCACAAACCCTGCCAACCCCAAGGCGAGTGAGAGGAAAAAGGACTCTGGTGGCCTGGAGTGCCAAATTCCGCCCTGGGACCCAACACTCCCCTGCACCAATCTGCTCCCTGATTTCACTGGCTCTACCCTGTCATTCAGACTTCCCTCTGGCCATAACCACCTCCAACCCTGGGACCAGCGCACAAGGGGATCAGACTGTTGCAGGTTTCACACCCCCAAAACTCAAAACTCAAAAGAAGTAGCTAGTGTTAGTATATCTATTTAGAAGTTACCTGGATACATTAGACACAATACTCCCCATCTCCCACAAAACTCTGTGAACAATCATTGACAAGCCCCACTGCCACACAAGAACACAAAAGTTGCAACCTGTAATGGTCATAATGGTAAAGCAACGCAGAATTCCATCAAGCTCAATGAGTAAAGCCGCTTGCCAAGATGAGCTAAGCAATAATGATGAGCTGTATAATCTCTCTGGTAATGAATTTCGAAGGGAGCTGTTAAGGATGCGTAAGGATCTCAAGGAAGCAACAGAACACAGTCAATAAAATGAAAGGCATAAGTGAGGAAAATCGAAATGAAAATGCAAGTAGAAATAACAGACATTAAAAAGTGGTGGGTGAAATGAAAAACTCATAGGAAGGCCTTCACAGCAGAGTAACAGCCACTGAGGACAGAACCAGTAAGCTCCAAGATGAGGTGCAGAGATTTTCTAGGCAACAGCAAAAGATGGAAAAAGACTCACTGTAAATGAATAGACAGCAAGAGATAACATAGAGCCAAAAGGAATAACATAAGGATCACTGGAGTCCCAAAGGGACAGGAAGAAAACCCTGATGAAGACATAACTATCAAAGCAATCACTGCTGAGAAGTTCTCGAAACTAAAGAGAGCTTGCTCCCAGATTCAGGAGGTCCAGAGTACCATCTAAAAGAAAGTCAAATAAGAATACTTGAAAGACACATCCTAATAAAAAGGACAAGTACCATAGATATAGAATTCTGAAAGCAGAAAGATCTAAGAAGGAGATCACATACAAAGGAAAATTCTTAAGATTTACAGCAGATTTTTCAGAGGAAACACTCCGAGCCCAAAGACAATGGGGGGATATTGTGAAAAGACTCAACAAAATGAGGCCTCACCAAGAATTCTTTACCTGGCCAGACTCACACTCACATTTGAAGGAAAGATGCACTACTTCACAGAGAAGCAATAACTCAGAACTTCATAGACTTAAAACCAAATTTACAAGTCTAAAGATGTTACTTTAAGATAAGACAAACCCAAAAAGTGCAACAAACTTATTCAAAAGATGACACAAAGGGGCCGGAGGGATAGCACAGCAGGTAGGGCATTTGCCTTGCACACAAATGGCCCAGATTCTATCCCTGGCATCCCAT
>JAJIBD010013810.1:0-15000 GCA_021461705.1 Cryptotis parvus
TGCTCGGGGACCATATGGGATGCCAGGGGATCGAACCCTGGCCGGGATGGGCCGGCCGCGTGCAAGGCAAACGCCCTACCCACTGGGCTATCGCTCCGGCCCAATTTTGGGAAAGTTAAGCCAAGTCCTAGTCAAGAAGGCTTGAGGGAGCTAAAAGGATCAATGTAAGAGTAAGCAGGCTCCTCTGGGGTCCCCAGGCCAGCTGAATGGATCGTGGGACCTGGGAAGGTTCAGTGTGGAGTGACTGCATCTTGGTTACGGTACAATTCCTAGCAATGGTTGGTTGTGCTGCAATTCCTAGCAATGGTTGGTTATGGTGCGATTCCTAGCAATGGTTGGTTATGGTGCGATTCCTAGCAATGCTTGGTTATGGTGGATTCCTAGCAAAGACTACGTTCAACTATGGAACTTTGTAAGTGCCCATAGAGGCCACTATATTTGAGTTGATCAAGAAATTATGATACCGGGCGAGAAATAGCCCAGCCGGGTAGGGCATTTGCCTTGCACCGCGGCCGCTCCATGCTGGCCCAGGTTGAATCCCTGGCATTCCATATGGTCCCCGAGCACTGCCAGGAGTAATTCCTGAGTGCAGAGCCAGGAGAAACCCCTGAGCATCGCCGGGTGTGACCCCAAAAAGCAAAAAAAAAAAAAAAAAAAAAAAATTATGATTCCAAGGTATTGGTGCCACCTACTGGTTGTTTATGGGAAGACCCTGGAGAGGCAAATAGGAGACAGGGTTACTCTATCGTGGCTGTCTGAATAAACCTTGTCTAGCCTAGTTTTTCACCATCATAACATTCAATTTAAATTTTACAAAACAAGGTGCTTTCAGTCTAAAAGTCTACTCTCACAACACATCTATATCATGGGTATTAATGTGGATGTAGGAGTCTGCCAAACCAAATCACTGTGTCATTTCCTCCGGCATAACTAGGGGCATAACAAGGGAAGAGCATTGCCTGTGACTATACTTGAGTTCAGGGGAGACCCTTGCCCCTCTGTTTTATCCTTTAATACAACTATTCAGGTGAGTTGAGGATTCTTGGCCACAATTTGTATTATATTTACAACTCTCTTTTCAAAAATCTCTGAGAACCCAACAGCAGAGTCTTTAGAAAAAAATTTGGCCTTGAATCTTACCTAGTGCGTGGCATGTAGATATTTAAAAGTATCCATGGGATGAATGAGTAAGCTTTGCTTTCTTAGGGCCAGAAAGATTCAAGGAATAATGTGCCTTATGTTCTGCCGGCCCTGGTAGCAACCCCAATATAGCACATGGTTTCCTGAGATCTGACAAAGGCCATTCCTGAGCACAGACAAAGGACTAGTTCCTGTATACTTCAAGTATGGCTCCAAAACTCAAAAAAACAACCAACCAACAACAAAGTAACATCATTTTCTATGCATCTACATTTCCCTGGAACACAGTAGTCAGGTTTAGAAGCTGATGAGACCCTTTCTTGTCCCATTTCAGCTGGCATATCTATTCTGAATGCTCCATAGCTAGAAGAGTTCTTTAAATACTATCGCTTTTACAGAATCTACTTCCCATCAAAACTTCCCTGAACTTATGTTTTCTATCTTGCTGGTGACTGGACTTACTACACTTGAATTTAGGACTTCTACAACGGGGGGCAGAGCGATAGTCCAGCGGGTAGGGCAATTGCCTTGCATGCAGCTGACCCAGGTTCTATCCCGGCATCCCATATGGTCCCGGTAGCACTGCCAGGAGTGATTGCTGAGTACAGAGCCAGGAGTAACCCCTGAGTATCGCGGGTGTGACCCAAAAAAGCAACTAGACAGACAGACAGACAGACAGACAGACAGACAGACAGATAGATAGATAGATAGAGAGAGAGAGATAGAGAGATAGATAGATATAGATAGATGATTGATAGATAGATAATAGATAGATACAACAGAGGTGGAAGAGTCCATCAAGTACAACAATTATGAGATCAAATAAAGAAACCCAAATAAATGTAAATAGAGCTACATACATATGATATCTATATTGACTAAAGTACTCCAAGCCAAACCACTTTTGTTACAAAACAGCAGACCCAGTCTTCCTCTGCCTAACATGGTTACTAAGGATTCAATTCATCCGTTCCAACCCTTGGAGTGGGCCAGTAAAGGACAGCCCCCATAGGAGAGGCTACCAGACAATACATCAGCATGTGACCTAGTGTGATGAACAAGGCCACTATTTCTGCCGCCACTTGACCGGGTAGGTGGTAGTGCAGTAGACATTTACACATTCGCCCTTTTAGCTCCTGCACTAACTCATTTTTTTAGCTACTATCCAAGACACTCCTAGCTGAGACACACAGTTCCATTCTAAAAGCAGGGTATCAGATTTCTGGTCCACAATGTACTTGGCACCAGTAAGGAGAAGTAGAAGATCAGAGTTTGGTGTGTAGTAAAGCCCACCTCAGATGCTAGCATAGCTCTGAAGATATGCTGTTTCCTATTAGTTACCCAAATTCACCGGCTAACTGTGTGAAAGTCCTCTTCTGCCGTGGAAAAGGAAACCCTTCTTGCCTCTTCATGATTATTTTTACAACCATTTTAGCAAGTTGAAGGTTTGTGGACTTCCAGCTTATTTCCCCCACCTGTAGGAGAGCAGAAGTTCTTAAACTCTGCTTTCGCAGCCCCTTTCCACATGAAAAATGTAACATGTGTGAGCACTGCCAGAAATACCTCCGATTCATTATGTGTTTAATTTTTTAATTAATTTTGGGTTGCTGCACATTCAGAAACCTTTTATTGTTGCCAAATTTTCACAATGCTTTCGTTCAGCTGCATTTAGCCTCCTATGGGGCCATCATGGAGAATTTAAGCAGTCAGGCCCAGAACAATTAAGGCAGAGAGGCCGGCTGGCCTTCCTGAGAGGAATGGTGGGAGCAAGTGAAGGCTGTCTCAGCTCAAACCTGGAACTACTCTCTGAGAAATTTCCAAACTATATGAAGTGGGTCTTTGGGTCAGTCTAAAGAAACCTGAGTCATAAAAGACAGTGGCAAGAGAAAATTAAGTGTGATGTGATAGACAGAGCAGCAGAGTTAAATTCAATAACTCAATAATGGGATTCTATTATTGAAGTATTATCTTGAGTGAGGCTGACCTTTCTTCTTACCTTTGCCATGGATATAGCTTCTTAAACGTTCACAAGGGGTTTGTAAGCATGGATTTGTATCTGTGGCAAGAGCTCAAATAGGTTTTTCTTTGGAAAAGATAAATTTTTTCAACAAAATAAAGAATTCTCGGATCATCTGTTCACTGTTTTCTCCTGCAGGGCGTGATTCAGCCCACATCTGTCAACTATCAGCCCAACTCAATTTCTTTTCTTTACCAGTAACTGCAACAGCCCTTGCTCTGGCGGCACGGGGGCAGGCTGTGGGCAGGCCCAGCTCATCGCCTCACTTGAACCAAGGCTACAACTCTGTGGCACGTTTCCACAGGAAAGTCAGTAGGAGCTCAGGAAAAAGGGTCCTAAGGGAATCCCTTCTCGGGCCTCATAAAATCTGTAACACATGTTTCCTGGATCTCAAATTATGTCATTGCCTCAGAACTATCTGAGAGTCCAACTTCTGAGGCCCTTGGGAGAGAAGCTGTGTTGTTCTAAGATCCGAATTCGGTGCTGGCAGCGGGGCCCTCGAAATCTCCTCTCTGGGATGTGGCCTTCAGGGCGTTCCAGGCTGACTCTGAGCTCTGAGCTCCGGCTGCTTCCAGGCCCACAGCCAGGAGGCATGGCCATGTAGCAATGAGACCAACAACCCAATTGTGTTCTAGGAGAATATGTGGACCCACACGGCCGCTGCCAGCTCTGTGAAGCTTCATGTGCCTTATGCAGGGGGCCCAGCCCGGAGGACTGCACCAGGTGCCCCGAGACAAGGTGAGTAGCTTCTGTCTCTTACGTTTAGGGGGTTCACAGGGTTCAGAAGCAAGTGAGCAGGAACTTGACCACCTTTAACCACTATGGTCTACAGAAATAAAAATCAAACGCTTCCCTAATGCCTGAAATCTAACTCTGTGGGCTATTTCCTCATGTGGCTTCTGCAATCTGCAAAAATTAGCTCCCCAGGGCCCCCCATTAGTTAGTATAGCAGGCAGTATGCTTTGTCTTGCACACGACTGTCCCAGGTTTTATCCCGGCATCCTGTGTGGACCCCCAAATACCTCCAGGAGTAATTCCTGAGTGTCCAACCAGGAGTAATCCCTGAGCGTCCAACCAGGAGTAATTCCTGAGCATCACCGGTTGTGGCCCAAACCACCCCTCACCTGAAAAAAGTAAAAGGAATTAGCTCTGCAGGGCCAGAAAAATAATACAGCAAGCAGGAAAACCTTTGCAAAGCAGGTTTGCTCCTCAACACCCTATATAGTTCCCCAAACACCACTAGGATTGATCACTGAGCACAGCTGGGTGTGGCTCCAAAACAAAACCGAACAAACAAAAGAGTGAATTTCCTGGCCTGCAGTGGGACTTTTACATGACAAAGACGTACTAAAAGGTACTTTTTAGGTAAATACTTTTGCTGCCTGGAATCTGATCACTCTCTTCACAGGTACCTGTCAACCATCGTTCCCATCTGCTGAGATGAAAAGGGGGGAACTACTTCAAGTGTTAATTGATGGTGAAGTGTTCTCTGAAGGTGTTTCCACCCATCTGTCATGGAATTAACCTCCCTATTTCATGCTCCCTCATTAATTTTCTTAAGAGCGACTACGATAGTGTAAGGCAATATTGCTGCAATATTGTAAGACATTCATCTGCAGCCTGATGAGTTGGTGAGACTGCTAGCCCCTAGGGTCCCTCATCTTCATCTCTCAGTTACTTATGAACTAGGAGAATAGGAGCACCCAATGTTTGATAGCTGAGTGCTAAACAAGAACATGAATGCATGAGCCCTGCTAGTAGACTGGGGATTTCTAATTGGAGGGTAGAAGGGGAATGTCTTTCGAGTCAGTGTTCCTGATTATACTACTGAGTATCTGTGGGCTGACTGGCTGCTTGCATGAAAAGTCTCACTACTACTCAACTAAATGCCTTGAAAGTGGTTTTTTTTTCCTGGACCTATGGGAGGAGCTACTTCACAACAGGGACGTGCTAATGGACACGCTCTTGGCCTTGTATAGCAGCCGGTTCATCTGTTCTTCCTCAGGTCCAGAGCTCCCAAACTTACTCAGTCTACCACCTACATTTCAGAGAAAAAATTTCTCAGGATCACCCAGCCCTGGAAATCTACCTTCTCTAAGTGAATGGGCTGAAAGTGCCCCGCCCCGCCCCACGCATGCGCAACACACACACACACAATTGAAACCAGATCTTTCCAGAGCCCTTGTTCAGCCCAATCTAAGTAGAGAGGAGCATTTCTTGATCTGGGTATGACACCTCCAGACCTGACTACTGTCCCAAACAGAAACTCTGGAAGGAAATAGTAAGTAGAGACACTCTTTATTCCATAGCAGTATGCACATGGCATCATTCGTTAGTGGCTGTTTTGTGGGATCTGATATAGTGCACACTCAGCGTCATGGGCTCAACTCATCAATGAGTCCTGCCGAGGGAAGAAGGAAGGACAAGGGGGGGGGAGCGGGATGCTCTTGCTGCGGTGTGGCTGAGTCCTTGGTTTAGCATTTGCTTTACGTAGTTGAGACCCTGGCTTCTATCCCTGACACCAGAAACACATATAAATAGATAAGTACAAGGCCAGACACAAGAATCTTGAGTGCTGTGCTAGCACTTTCCGGTGTCTCAAATATATCGCTGCTCTACCAGCTGAAAGTATTTGAAAGCCACCTCGGGAAAACTGTTAGGTACAGATAGTGTTGTAAAAATGGGTCTTGTTTTGAAAGAATTGGCCACCCTATGGGGTGACTGACTGGGAGCCTCAGAACGCCGCACCTATCAAGGAAAACTCTGAGAGACCGGGTCCTATGAAAAAGCAAGGGTTTTATTAATAAGCGAGTATACTTGGGCCCATAGCATGACCCCAAGCGGTCAGTGGCTAAGAGCCCCGAGCCCTTCCAGGGAGGATCTTTTAAGAGATAGTTCCCGCCGCTACAGAAAAGCCCGTGCATAAACATCCAATAGATTTAAAATATTATATCAAGGTCTGCGGCAGCAGGCAGCCAATCACTTTGTACCAAGTAACCATCTCCCACCAATCAGATCATTCTTAATACTTCTTTCTATATTTGGTGCGGCTAGATACACGCGTGGAATCATGGGTCAGCAACGGCTATGCATACGTGCAGGAATGCAATCCAGGCAATTCAGGCCAGATAGTAGATTCTGGGCTGGGGTCTCATAACCTCTAACAGGAATTTGTTCTGGGCCTTTTGTAGATAACAAAAAGGTTACTTCAGGATGAAAAGGACACTCAGGCCCTAAATTGGTAACTTTCCATGAGTAGGCCTGCCCTGGTTGGGAAAGGGGGCTTCTGCCTTCTTTCAGTTTCTCCTGTGATGCCTCCACCTGGAGGTGGGAATCTCCCTGGTGGTGATCAGGAGACCCAGGTGTCCCTCTCTCTGAAGGCCAATTGGTGGTTCAATGCAGGGCCTGAGGATAAAGTGTTGCCAATGAACTGCAGTGTCAGGGATGAAGCCATGTGTAGGTAATTATTGAAGCTGAATAATGATCATGTAGGGGACACTGTGATATTTTGCACATATGCTTATATATGTTAGCATTTTTATAATAAACCAATTTTATTGGGATATTTTAACCCTGAGATCAATTTGCCGCAAGTCAACCAATTAAAAGTCCTAACTATATCTTCTAGCGTTATCTTTATGTTTGCATAAATGTTTACACTGAACTTGATAAAGTGGACTGAAAACGGAGGTCAGACTGTACCGTGATTGTTTAGTGGTGGTGGCGGAGTGGGGGGTTTCGCCAAGCCATCATCATCACTGCTCAACTCAGTCTGGAAGGAGTTAGTCCTGCAAGAGTTACAGAATCAATGCATGAATTCCAAGTATGTAAAAGTTACTTCTGTTTTGGTCCCCCAAAACTTGTATTTAACTTATTTCAATGCATATAGGGGATTTAAAATAAGGCTTTTTGCTAGATTTCTTCTGGTTATAAGAGTAATGTACCACGAAATTGCAGTAAGTGCCCTTATGGTAGCTTTACTAAGGTCAAATCAACAGTCAGCATAGAGAAAGAACCAACTAACCAATACTGACTTGTCGTCTCTTTTGCTCTCGTTTATGTCCCATGGACACACACGCATGCACACACACACACACACACACACACACACACACACACATACACGCACGCGACGCATGCGTGTATTATTGTGTTCGGAAAGGCAAGATATTCTCAATGCTAATGTTGAGAACATCTCTGCCTGACTCTTTAGAACTTGGTTACACCAACTTTTTTGTTCTCTGGGGCCTCCTGAGCCTGCAGGAGTTCATGGTCCATGGATGACAAGAGTATCAAGGATCTGGAGAGAAAGTTTTTCCTCTAGAAATTAATGTGCCTGAAATGTCTCCAAAAATCACACATTGAATAACTAGTGAATTTTGGTTGGTCAGTTTGGCAACATGGCTCAAGTTGCCAAGACCAACTTGAGAAATGAGTCAAGTTCTCTTTCAAAAACAATTTTAGTTAGTTTCATGGAGCACAAAGCAAGGAGTCTATTCTCCATTAGGTAGGATTTGCCAGTGGCAGAAGAAAGCTGCCAAGTCAGTGGTAGTCTTGAAGACCCTTAGCAAATTTTCTTAAATGGGTGGTGGTGAGTGTAGGGGATGGTGTCACATGCATATGCTTATTTTTTGCATTTTTAGACCATGTTCCAAAGAAGGTCTAAGATGAAAAACAGGACTGTCACCTGTAGTTTTCTAAGGAGACAGTGTAGAGAAGTGAAAAAGAGTTTAAAGCCTCATTATGTGCTTGGTACTTAAAAAAAACACTCAGGTAATCAGCAACTGAAATCACGCGATTTGCTTTTATGTGGATGGATCCGGAGAGTATCCAGCTGGGTGAAGTGAGTTAGTCAGTAGGAAAAGGAGAAGGTCCCTGTCAAGTGTGGGCATAAAGGATAGAAGGGGGAATAGACGCAGAGCTATCCTACAACAGGAAACTTACCACAAGAAGGTGCTTGGGGACATTGGGACAATGACGGTGGCAAGCAAAGACCCTGATAGAGGGTGCTGGGATCTTTCGTGTATGAAACCCTACTAGTAACAATTTTGCAAACCACAATGCCGAAAACAAATTGTTTTTTAAATGACATCCCTTCCCTGTATAGGTATGGGTATATTTCACTCTAAAATGCTATCATTTTCCCCAAGTCTATTTTCCAGATAGTTTTAATTGATAAGCATCTTGGGGCTAGAGTTGTAGTACAATGGGTAGGGTGCTTGCCTTGCACATTACTGAGCTGGGTTCGATCCCGGCATCACATATGGTTTTCCAAGCACCACCAGGTGCAATTCCTGAGTGCAGAGACAGGAGTAACCCCTGAGCACTGGTGAATGTGGTCCAATAACAAAAACAAAAACAAAACAAAACAAGAAATTAAATGTTCTATAGCCTTGAGATTAGTAGACCATCTTCCTCAAGACAAATGACTTCCTTCCACAAACCACAGGTATCCATTGCTACAAAGAACAAAATGAAAAAAAAAATAAAGAACAAAATGCTTATACACTTTCCCATAGCCAACTGAGCTTAAGGAGAAACTGAACAAGAATGACAATGCCCCATTCTCTTATAGCAGGACACTGATTAGCTTATGTGTATAAAAAAAAACAACTTCAGAAAGCACCAGAGAGATAAATACATCATATAAGGTCTTGCTTTGCCTGGCATCACATGTGGTCCCATGAACACCACTGGGAGTGATTCCTGAGCACAGAACCAGGATAAGCCCTGTCATCTGGTGTTGGCTCCAAAACAAAAATAAAAGTAAAATTTTAGAAAATTTGGGGTAGTTTTTCCTAAAGAAAAACTTTCAATTTTATTTTTGTCTTTTTTAAATAGGCCTATTCAAACAAAAAATATGGGAATCCAAAGCCAGGATGGGTATGGGAAGATTCCTTGTTGGCATCAGTACCATTAGAGAAAAGTCTGAGTTGGAAGCAACACAGTGTAGGGAATATGATTTGAAACAGCTGTGTGTGTGTGTGTGTGTGTGTGTATGTGTGTGTGTGTGTGTGTGTGTGTTTGCTTTTTTGGGTCCACCCAGCAATGTTCAGGGTAGGTCCTGGCTCTGCACTCAGGAATTACTCCTGACCGTGCTTGGGGACCATATGGGATGCCGGGGATCGAACCCAGGTCGGCTGCGTGCAAGGCAAATGCCTTACCTGCTGTGCTATCACTCCAGCCCTGCGTGTGTTTTCTTGCAGTGGGGACTCCACTTTGTTTCTGTAGTGTCTCTGGGTATGTGAGCAGAATCTGAGAGGCTAAGCGCGTAATGATAGGTGTCCTTCCAAACAGCAGATGTGGGAAGGAGATGCGACATGCTAGCATTACTCTGGCAAACCTTGTCCTCGCTAATTTCCAAACCTAAGAATGCATTAACCGTCTCCATCTTAGTCCTGGATCTAACCGTGGAGAAGTGGAATATAGGCAAGTCAGCGCCCACCTACCAATAAAACAAGTCCTTTGAGTCTTTCACATCACCTTTCATGTGATATTCATGTTGACTGAAGAGAGGTGGTGAGGGAGAAGCAAGCAACTCCCTTTATCTATGGAACCTGGACTCACCTGGCTCTGGGTACCACTGATGCTCTTGAGTGTGTGTGTGTGTGCTACTTTCTCAGTGAACATCAAAAGTAATAAAGTAGTTCCCATGACTCTGGATATCACAAGGATGAAGAACATTAGTCAACCACACCCACCCCGTAGCCAACACTCCCCTGCCAATACACATACCTTATATCTTAGAACCAGTTTTCCACATCTGTGATTCCACATATGTAGATTCAACCAAATGGTGTCTGTGGTGGGTTGATTCTAAGAATACAGAGCCCTAAGCTAGGAAAAAAATATGAATTTGAACAAAACTCACTCAGTTCAAGCCCTTGTTATTACAGGAACAACTGTAATCTAAAGAGGTTCTAAAAGGTGACAGTTGTACATCACCTCTGTCTCAGAAGAATCATTGAACAAATTCCACGGTCACTCAGAATGTATGTGTCCTTTAAATTACCAGAATAAGTGTCTCCAGGAACTTGTCAAAGATACGGGTTCCCAGCTTTCCTCAAAACATTATAAATTAGAAACTCTGAGAGTGGAGTCAACCAATTCCATCCATTAACAGTTACCTATCTGGTAAAGGTTTTGTATTTTTTTCAAATAAATTTTTCTGAGCATAGCTGAATCACATTTGTACTTGTGAGGACTTTAGAAGAGGAAAAATTGCAAAGCATAAGGATATCATACATAAAAACAAAGGTGTGATAAAGCCTTCCTGCTAATTTATCTGTGGTATCTTTTTTGGTGTTTGTAAACATACTCAGGAAATCAGGGCCGAAGCAATAGTCCAGCAGGTAGGGCGTTTGCCTTGCACGCGCGGCCAGCCTGTGCGGCCCAGGTTCGATCCCCAGCATCCCATACGGTCTCCCGAGCACCGCCAGGAGTGATTCCTGAGTATTGCCGGGTGTGACCAAAAAAGCAAAAAAAAAAAAAAAAAAAAAATCATACTCAGGAAATCAACTATGGTATCCTACTGTATCACTGTCTTCCCGTTCATCGTCGATTTGCTCGAGCGGGCACCAGTTACATTTCCATATGACCTGTCTCATGCAAGTAGAGCCCAAGGGCATCTGCTTGCTCCAGGAACATAAAGAACCTCAAACCATTCCATCAGGTCATGGGAATGAGGTCTATAATTGTTACTGGTATCTGGCATATCAAATACGACACGGGTAGCTTGCCAGGCTTTGCCGTGCGAGTAGCATACTCTTGTAGTCATCTCAAAATCCAGCATTTATTGATGAACCGCACGGGAGCCAGGATGTGATAGGCTGGTCTGCTGGGTGGAGTTCTGACGAGGGGGAAGTCCGGATGTGGAAAATGGAGGTCCTCATGGAATGGGGCGTCGTCTGGCTTGTTGTGAGGCTCTGCTGGGGTGGCGGGCCAGGGTTAGAACCCGCCATCCCTCCCTGGCACCTCATGAGCGGCTGGGCACAGTGAGAGCCAGTAGCAGCTCTGCCCCATGTCTGTCTCTGGATCAGCATACCTGGGCCGGATTAAAAAAGACTGCAGCAGGGTGGATCTCGATGAGCTGGGCTGTGATAGGTTGGTCTGCTGGGTGGAGTTCTGACGAGGGGGAAGTCCAGATGTGGAAAATGGAGGTCCTCATGGAGTGGGGGTCGTCTGGCTTGGGCACCCCAAGCCCACTGGAAGTTGGCTCACAACAAGCCAGACGAACCCCCATGGTATCCTACATATCAGAAAATTCCAGGAAAGATAAAATTGAAAATGAGTTTGTTTATTGCTTGCTGTTAGTATAGACCTCGTTTATAAGCAATACCTATACTGCAAAATGGCTTTGAAGCTACTCTTTAAAGGTCTTAGAGCTGATATTACCCCCACAAGTATGGACATACCTATAAGCCAAGGGAAGCATTCCCCCAGCCCTTTGAATGATGAGGCTAAGTTACTGTCCTATAGCTGGAGTGATAGTACGGGGGTAGGAAGTTTACCTTTCAAATGACAGGCTCGGGTTCTATTCCCAGCCTCCCATATGGCCCCCTGAGCCCCACCGGAAGTGGTAAGGACTCTGAGTACAGAGCCAGGAGTAAACCCTGAGTAAGTACCACCAAGTGCATCCCCAGAATCAAATAATAATGAATTACCATTCTGAAACACAGTTTGGTCTGTGTTGACTGAGTTTGGTATGGGCCTACAATGTGGGTTTAATCCCTGTAGCTCTGGTCAGCTTGTTTTGAATCACAGCTAGGATCTTTTCCCCTAATTCATGTCTGGCATGCCTGCTGTTGGGTCTAAACCTTAGACCAAGGATGTGTATGTGACTAATTATATTCCACATGTTTGAAGAGGATCAGTCTCAGCATCCCTCTGATTTCTGAAGCAGTAAAATCAGGCCTGTAGAGTGAAACACGGACACCACATGTTCCCCATACAGGAGCACATGTGGAAAGAAGTCACCCTTATGAACTTTCATAGTCTCTTTTTTGTTAGGATTTTTGATGCTGGTCGCTGTGTTTCCAACTGTCCTGTGGGGAAATTCAGCTTTAAGAATGAATGCCATCCTTGCCACTACACCTGCCAAGAATGCCAAGGGAATGAGCCCTTGAACTGCACTGCCTGTGGAACAGGTGAGGAAATATGGCTACCAACTTATTCTGCTTGTCTCAAACTTGTTCTAGCCGTTATTTGGTTTGACTCCAAAGCTTGAACTCTAGGGACAAGGGGTTGAGATGAGACAGTTGTTTGTTCATGTGTGTGCACAACCTTGGCGTTTCTGGGCACTGCCAAGAATGCTTTCCCACTATTGTGAACATGGCCTTCCCCCCTCCACCCCCAAGATGAGAGAAAGATGCTGAAATGTCTTCCAGAGCCAGAGAATGAAAGGGCAGGCAAACAAGATGTCAGACCTTAGATGGACAGTAAGGCCATGAATTGTTGAAATAAAAGTGGATCACTGAGGGGTCGAAGCGATAGTACAGCAGGTAGTGCATTTGCCTTGCACACAGCTGACCCGGGTTCGATCTCCTGGCATC
Source organism: Cryptotis parvus (assembly GCA_021461705.1). Classification (NCBI taxonomy): domain Eukaryota; kingdom Metazoa; phylum Chordata; class Mammalia; order Eulipotyphla; family Soricidae; genus Cryptotis; species Cryptotis parvus. Next base: position 12,709 of record JAJIBD010013810.1, read on the forward strand.
CCATATGGTCCTCCAAGCACCACTGGGAGTAGTTACTGAGTGAAGAGCCAGGGGTAACCCCTAAGCATCACCGGGTGTGACCCAAAAAGTAAAAAAAAAAAAAAAAAAAAAGTGGATTACTGAGAATTTAAGGAAGATGGAATTTTTTTTTTTTTTTCTTTTGGGTCACACCCGCGCAGGTTACTCCTGGCTCTACACTCAGGAATTACTCCTGGCGGTGCTCGGGGACCATATGGGATGCCGGGATCGAACCCGGCCGGCACAGGCCGGCCGCGTGCAAGGCAAACGCCCTACCCGCTGGGCTATCGCTCCAGCCCCATGGAAGATGGAATTTTTAAGGAAGATGGAATTTATACATTCCATCTTTCAATGAAATACCTGGAGTTGAAAGATAGTACAGCAGGAAGGATTTTTGCCTTGCCACGACTGATCCGGATTTGCTCCTCAACATCCATATGGCGCCCCAAGCCCACCGGAAGTGATCCCTCAGTGTGGAGACAGGAGTAAGCCCTGAGCAACTGCTGACTGCGGCCCATTGACAAATTCCTATGACAGATACTTTATCAGCGTCTCCTCAGTTTTGAGCTGTACACTCAGAAGCTGTCTGAACCCTGAGGCGCTAAGTAATTATTCCCCAAACCCACAAATGACCTTTTGTGTTTCAAGAGTTTCTGCTGTCATTGGGTTAGACTCCATGCTCTCAGTTTCCCTGCAGTGTGACCTTAACTTCTCTCCTGCAATGCCTGACCATCACTTTGACCTCGTGTGGGGCAGATCCAGATTTAAAATAAATGCCTGGGGTATTTGGTGTGTGTGTGTGTGGGGTGTTGATTCCTCTTAAGAACATGGATGCTCTGGCAATAGTAACCCTGCAAATCGCTGTCTGGAGACCACCTGCTCTGCGTTTCTCCACAGCCCCTGGCACTCCCAGTTCTATCATGAGACAGGATCAGCGGAAGTGCATATAACTGAGTAACTGAGGCTAAAATTTACATCTTTATTTCACGTTTTGTGACATGTCATTTCTGGAAGAGAAATGGAATCTTTATTTTAACTTGCAATAAAACTGAGGAAAATGAAGAACAAATTGAGAGTCTTGTACATTTGTAAAAAAGTAGATAGCAACATTTCTTTATATAAATTAAAATTTATTTCTTCATCATGTAAATAAAGCCCTTCTTTGTTGAAGAATTTTATCTTTATCTTACCTTATTCTGTCTTCATCCTCATAAAATAAAAGGGTGATAATGGCTACCTTCTTTGGGGATTATTATTGACTGTGACCTCCTTTGCAGAGGCTGTGCATTTTAAATATCAAGACCTTTCAAATTTATATCCTTTTGGTCTGTATTATAATATCCAAAGGGATCCAAGCAATAAAGCTATCTCTGAGCCAAAAACAAGGGGGGGGAAGTATTTTCTCTAGACTCTGAATCTCTCATCATAATTTTATTCTGAAATTGTGACTCCAGTTGGATATATGAAGAAAATAGGAATATTACAGAATATCAATTGCATGTTCATTTAATCATTTCACTGTTATCATTGGGCAGTTGCATGTTCATTTAATCATTTCACTGTTATCATTGGGCAGCTCAGAGTCTGTGGATCCTGAGTTAATGTCACAGGTGGAGAGGCCCATAGTTTCCTGACTGGAAAAGAAGATTCTCATTATACATCCCCACATCCTCCACCTAAAACAAAAAGCTGGTCCTGAAAATTAGGATTTTTCACCCCACTTTTGTTCTTGTGTTCTGTTTTGGGGAGCACACATTGCAGTACTCTGGGCTCCTCCCAGATACGTGTTCTGAAGATCAAACCCAGAACTCCTGCATGCAAGTTTACGTGTTTAACCTGTTCAGCTATGTCTTGGGACCCGGGATGTTTTCTGAATGTGTCCTGGTGGAAATAGGGGTTTGCTGGCTTTCATAAAGTGCCTGGGAAAAACATACGGGAAATTTGAGACTTGGGGTGGTCTCCTAAGAGTGTGTGTTTTACCAGATCTGAGTTGTGTGCATGACAATATTGGCTTCTAGTTGTAGAATTCAAACTGCGCATTATATCTTCCAAACACTCTTCTTCCCTTAGAGGATAATGTTCTGCTAAGTCAAGCTTGGGCACGCCAGTCATATTTTTCGACCAGCGTGTGAAAGCTCTCTTGGCCTACAATCGTTAGCAGAAAGAAGTTGCTTCCGAGCCCATAATCCACGGATGTGCCTGATTTTGATGGAGAACTTTAATTACATAAGAAAATGAGCTCAAACCTTTTGAGAGCACAGAACTTAGAGTTAA
>JAJIBD010013810.1:20000-29833 GCA_021461705.1 Cryptotis parvus
AAAGTCTGAAGACCACTAAATTTCAAGAATATGTCTCTTAATGTAAATTTAGGCAAACATTTAAAAAATAATCAACATTTAGGTCTATAGATATTTAAAAGAAGACCCATCCTAAAAGATTCATGAACTAGTTTCTCTTTATGTATTTTCCATGAAGTCCTATGATTGGTAAACTTCCAAAATTTCAATTTGCACATAAATCAAGTGTGCGTGTGTGGGAAGGGTGTGTGTGTGTATGTGTGTGTGTGTGAGTATTGTTAACATGTACAATCTGATCTATGGGCTTAGGGTGGAGCCTGAGACTTTCTGTTTCTAGTGTGTCTCACATAAAGCGAAGCTTCATGATTCACGGTATTATTCACTGTGGCATTATTTGTGCTATAAACTATTTGAATCAAGCTACATGTCTCTTCATAGAGAACTGGTTAAATAAACTAAGGTGTACTACACAGTGGAGTACTGTCGGGCGCTCCGCGGGGTCCCCCGACAGTGCCGGGAAGCGAAGTTCCCTTCTACCTCCAAAGCCGGCGAGGAATGGATGAAAACTCAGGAATCCGATGCAGTTTTAAAAGGCTTTACTTATCACAGGTTCAGGCATACAAATCAGCAAAAGAAAACCCGATGCTTAGGATTCCAGGCTAGAACCCCAGCCACGTGTAGGCCAAGATGGCGACTCACCACATGTAAAAGCTTCCAAGGGGAATGCACGCTCACAAGGAGAGAGATCCCACAAGGAAGAAGGAAGGGAGAGCGGGAACCGGCTAGTTTATATCCCTGTAACTCAGACCTTCCTCCCACTGTTATGGAAAGCAGGGAGGATCCAATGCCCTTAGGTAATCCCTCCCTGCATCTCACCTAGGGCCTTTACTGTGCTAATGTTTTGAGCCGGGAATGCCTTTGTAATGTAGAGAAGGGGGTTTCTGAGATGGCATGTCACTGTACCAAAGACCAACACCAATGCCAGTTAAATATTTCTCCAAGCCTTCACAAGTCTCCTCTACTTCATTGTAGTTTTATATTTTAGTTGCCTTTGAGTATATCAGGGAGCCATGCTTGTTTGCTTGGAAGCAAACAGCATTTCTCTCTGGTCTAATTACTTAGGTGTCCAACGTGGCCAGGCTAATATGCTGGTAAGATCTAGCTAGTCCCACGATGATTGTGATAGCATGGGAGAATATTTATACCAGCTAGTACAGCATACATGGTCGGATAAACTGCCACATTTAGACTACCCCCCTTATCTACGGAGTGATTTGCGGGAGGCAATCCAGAGCAGATGCAGCGGCCCTTAGGAGTCCTGCAACAGAGTACCATTTGTTCTGTCATATGAAGAACAAAGAGAATCTATATGAACTGATGCCTATTTTATGATACCATGTTAGGTAGGAGGTGGGAAAATAAAATACATGTGTAAGAATATATGTTTTCCACTTATTCTTGGCTTTTGTTTTCGTTTTTGCTTTTTTTGCTTTTATGGGTCACACCCATCAATGCTCAGGGGTTTCTCCTGAGTCAGCACTCAGGAATTACTCCTGGCGGTGCTCAGGAGTAATTGGGATGCTGAGGATTGAACCCAGGTCGGCTTCATGCAAGGCAAATGCTCTCCCTCTGTGCTATCACTCAAGCCCGAAACTAATGAGAATAGCTAGCTGTTCAGGAAAAGGGGTAAGGAGATAAAGGAGTGACTGTTTAGAAGTATATGTTTTTTACGTTATTTTAATTTGAAACAGTTAGGGCCTTACACATTCATAACATAGAGCATATAACTAAAATGGATAGGTTCCCACCGGCCAATTTGAATATGAAAAATATTGATGACAAGTTAATTTAAATTAATAAAAATAACCCATACATCAAAACTGATACTGAAAGGAGAGAGAGAAAAGAAAAGTGAGGTGCAATAGGATGGGGGAAGTCTTGATTAAGATATATAAGAAAATAGGTCCATAATGTGAAATATCTATCCAGAAAGAGAGACTCAGACCCATATTTTTCTATTTATTTATTTAGTTTTGACAATTACAAAAATGCTCATGTTTGGGTTTAAAGCCATACAGTGTTCCAGCACCCATCCCTCCACCAGTGCCCACCTCCCACCACCAATGTCCCCGATACCCTCCCCCTCCCTAGCCTGCCTCCATGGCAGATTCTCAATCTCTTTTCTCTCTCTCTCTCTCTCTCTCTCTCTCTCTCTCTCTCTCTTTCTCTTCCCTCTCTTACATGTTGTGGATTGTAATAGACTTTTGACAATTATTGCAGACCCATATTCTTAAAGTTGCTTTTCAATATAAGGAGAAAACAGTAAGAGGGCTAAATAAAAAGAACCGAGAAATAAACAAATGTAAAACTGCACAAATATTTATCAGAGTCTGCATTTTTTCTTTTAAAAGTATTTGTTACCAATTAGGAATATTAGAATATAACTATTGCTGGGTTAATGTTTCCTCAGATGCAGCAATTGTGTTGTTTCAAGTAAAAGTAGTTTCTTAGGAATCACAGGACAAAGTATTTAGGGATGAAATGTCATGATGCCTACCCTATGTTTCAAAATATCTGAAAAAAGAAGGATCTAGGTGTTGCAGACACAGTTGTTAATCACGTTGCTATTTTGCCTTTCTGGTGGTCTGAAAACTTTAGTTTGAGTAAAAGAACTACTTCATGCTCTGGCCGCTGAAAGGTCCCAGAAACAAGAACACCACAGAAGCAATAAGCACAGGTAATGCCCCAGTCTTGGTTTCTAATCCAGTTCTCTAACAAGATACCAAGGAAAATTAGAAATGTTGTTGGAAAATTGGGGCTGAAGCTCTAAGTACACAGCATGAGTCCGTGTCTTAGAATAATAAAACTCACGGAAATGCTGAAGAAAAAAACCAGAACGATGGGATATGTGAAAGGTTCAATGTGAAGAACTGCAAGAACTCCCAATAAGCAACTTGGAATTGTTTTTTATTTTATGTTTCGGGTTTTGGGGTCATATCCCTCAGTGCTCAGGGATTACTTATGGTGGTACTCAGGGGTCTATAGAGGATTCCAGGAATTGGAACGGAGCACTGTCTATCACCTTGACCAATGTTTCAGGTCCAAAGGACAGAATGCCCCCCCACCCCCCTCCTTGAATCCCTACTATAACATATGATCCCCTGAGCACAGAACAAGAATAGCAGCCCCTGAGAACCACTGAGTGTGGCCCATTAAACCCCCACCAATAAAATAAAATAACTTCCAGTCCATAAACCAGTATGCAGGACTGATGCCAGTTCACAGGTGTGAAAAAAGTTGAAAAATATTGATTTAAGCAATCACATAAATAAGATAGTATTAGACTAAAAGACAAGCTATAAAATAAAAAATCCATGAGGTTGTACAGATAAAGATAAATGAACAAGTAAAGGAGAAGAGACATGCCTTCTGCACAGAATCCCAAATATCTGACCTTAGCACGCCTCCCTCAAGTAGAAGGAACATTATCTCCTTTCATAGATTGTAGGTAGCACACAGTGGCTTCCTTTCAAGTGCAGTCTCAAGTACCAAGAACTTCACAGTGGAGAGCTCTGTGAAGGAATGCTCTTCATCTCTCTCTCTCTCTCTCTCTCTCTCTCTCTTTTCACACACACACAGTTGTCATGTTTGACTACTTTTCTAGTGGCGGCTCGCTTTGACTTGTGCACACACATTCTGGTTGCAGTGTCCATGGAGCACTGTGGAACTTGTGAAGGTGCCTGCTCGGGTTGCAGTCCTGGCCACAGTGATGTCGTCATCTTCTTAGTCACAGTGCTCACACATACTTGGTTGTGAGCCAGAGGTCACACACTTCACTGCAGGGACAGGAGTGCCAGGCGGCAGAGCTGCTGGGCTCACCCTTGGTGCATGGTGGGGAGCATCAGGGATCAACCTCAGCGCTTAGCCCCTGTACCATGGCTGGGTTCTGAAACTCACCATTCTTGTTTTGTTTCTTTCTTCATTTTGGGGCCACATCAGGGAGTGCTCAGGGGTTACTCCTGGATCTACACTCAGGAATCACTCCTGGAAGTGCTCAGGGATAATATGAGACCCGAAGGATCAAACCCAAGTCAGCTGCATGCAAGGCAAACACCTTCCCACCACATATTGCTCTGATCTCTGAAACTCATCATTCTTAAAGCACATTTCAGTCAGGGATTTGGGATATTACCCACTGTCCAACCATGCTCAGTGCCTGACCTGAGTAGTTTTTCTTTTCTTTTTTTTTTTTCCTGAGTAGTTTTTCATCGTGTCCATGGACAGATGGGGAAGAGAAGTTTACGATGCTTCTTCTCTTCAAAGAGCCAAACTCATGTCAGCTTCAGAAGAAAAATAAACACATTCCATCAGATAGTTCCTTCCTTAAAAATAACTGATGGTTTTCATTTTTATTCTTCAAAGTCTCACTCTCCCTTCATTTTTTTTAAAGATAGGGACCCAGAAGACACAACCCCTCAAAAAAGTATAAAATAAATTATTTTATAAAATATTTTATATTTTATATAAAATATGAAAAAAAGAGGATCAGTGCTGGAGGAATTTACAGAAGTTTTGCAGTTTAGGAGCCTCTTATTCATTGTGGCTTTATTAATTCACTTAGCAAATATTTATTTCAAACTCTTGTGTTCTCTTCTTTCCTGTCATTTGTCCAGTTTACTCCACAAATAATAGGACTTTCCAATCTAATATTTACCCATCATCATCCTTCATAAGCACACTGAAAACACTTATGCAGGTGATATGTTCTCACTTCCGCCACCTGCACAACCCAATGATTTTTACAGACAGGGAAACTGGGGATTAGAGTAGTATTGAAACCTGATGGATTTTATGCATGTGAGAACTGACGCGCTAGTTGTACAATCTTACAGACCTTGTGATTTTCATTGTTTACTGTTGGGGTACGCTGGGCACCCTGACATAATCTGGGAGCAGGGTATAGGGATCCCCTTTTCCCAGGAGATTGATGGTTGGTGGACACAGAATCCAGCAAAATTTCAAAAGACTTTACTCATACTTGTTCTAGTATACAATCTAGTAACAGGAAAATCCCAGACTTTAGGTTCCTAGCTGGGCCCCGGCCATGTGTGGTGTAAATCCTCAGCAAAGATGGCTGCAACCACATGCTAAGGCCCAATAGGGAAGAGAATGATAGAAGGAGAGCACAGGCAGAGAGAGAGGAAGAAGAGAGAGAAAGAAAAGGGAGAAAAGGCAAGGAAGAAAGTAGGCTACAGCTTTTATAACTTTTCAGCCCAGACTGGCCCACATCAATGGAAAGTAGTTAGGGTCAATCCCCCTCAGGTAACTTCTCCCAGGATCTCACCTAGTCCATTGAAATATAATATTGCCCCAGCCAAGGCTGCAGGCCCTTGGTAGATGGGGAAGAGGCATCTGAGATGAACTGTATCTCAGAATACAAAGGCATGCATCTGTACCAATGGATATTGTACAGCCAGGTATATATTTCTCCAACCCTTCACAAGATTCTTGTCTCTACTTCATAGTTGTTTTGTATATTAGCTTTAGACTTATTAGAGAGCCACATGTGCTTTCTTGGAGGCAAACAGCATTTCTCTCTGGTCTAATTACTTGGAGTGAGGAGGGGTGGTCTGGCCTCCCCTCACTCCACGGGCGCCGCCATTTTCCACTTTTGGACTTCCCTCGTCAGAACTCCACCCAGCAGACCAGCCCATCACAGCCCGGCTCGCGCGGCCACTTGCGGCCGCACAGTTCATCAGTAAATGCTTTATTTGGAGGTGTTTAAAAGAATTTGCCTCCCGCTCGGCAAGCCTGGCTAGCTTCTCGTGTTGTATTTGATATGCCAAATTCCAGTAGCAATTATATTAGGTCATTCCTATGACCTAATATAATGGTTTGGGGCTCTTTATGTTCCTGTAACAAGCCCGATGCCCCTGGTTCTACTGGCATGAGACAGGACATATGGAGATATTACTGGTGCCCGCTCTAGCAAATAGATGATCAACGGGAAGATCGTGATCGTGATCATGATCTAATTACTTAGAGATCCAATGTGGCCAGGTAAATATACTGGTAAAGTCTATCTAGTCCCATAATGATTGTGGTAGCATGGGAGAAAATATTTATACCAGCTAACCTAGAATACATGGTATGATATACTGCCGCATAAAGTGACAGAATCAAACTGTTTTCTTGCCCCGGTATCTACAAAGTGGCCTGCAAGAGGTAACTCCGGGCAAGGTGCAGAGGCTCTGGGTAACAGTGTACTGCAACAGTTTACTCTAACTTTATTTAAGACATGATTGGCTTTGCTCTTTGTTAGGTGTGTGCACTAGGACAGGCAGTCCTCTGGGGTGACAGCAAAGGACCCTGAAGTGAAAGAAGCTATTGTCCATTCCATGCTAGGTGCTCAGTTAGGTGACCAGACTTCATAAACCTGACCTCTAATCCTGAATATAGTTCTCTGTGCAAAACCTTTACCCACATCTGTATTTGAGAAAACTAAGTCTATATAATATGCCCAAGGTCACATAACTATAGAGTTTTCAAACATGAAATGTTTGAAAAAATGCCTGACCTTATTTATTTTTTAAATTTTTTATTATACCACAGTGAAACATATAGTTACAAAGGAGTTCATAATTGGTTCTTGGTAATACAGTATTCCAGCACCCATTCCTCCACCAGTGCCCCATCCCCACCACCATTATACCCACACCCCCTCCCGCCCACCCCCAGGCTGCCTCAGTAGCAGGTACCCCCTTTTCCTCTCAGAAATGCCTGACTTTAAACCCACAGAACATCCAAATAATCGTTGTGCTTCCTGAACAGACCACATTTATGTACCATTTTCCCAGAGAATGTAAGTGAAAGCTCTGGAAAGTCTGACCTGACCATCTATGCTATTTGCCTTAACGATGTCCTTTACTTGGGTCCCTTCTGTCTCCCTTTGCTCCTCCTCCACTGAAGTTCACATTCTATGGTTATGAGGGAGTAGCAAATAGTGATGAGGTGTTCTCAGCTCAATTCTAAAGCAACTAGCTCATCATCTTGGCTCTTCATGTTATTACGCTTATTTTCCCCTGAAGCCGGGTATAATCAAAGTTCCTCCTACTTGTTTTGTAAGTGACCTGCAAAGTTGAGCTTGGAGCCAAGGCTGTCTGGATCACGTTTGCTTGCAGAAAGATTAGTGAGCCCAGTACTTCCAAAAACAAACCCAGTTAAACAAAAGTTCATAGAGGAGGGGTTCCTAACAGTAATGTGGGAATCCTGGACATTGAACTCCAGGGGATTGGAGGCCATTGGACTGGTGGGATAATTTTACCCTTATAGAAACATCTGGAAATAAATGAAAATATCTCTTTTGCATATTTCAGAATAGTAAACTGGGGCTTGTAAGAATCTCAAGTGGTGGAGCAAAAGCCCAAAACACTCAGGGCCCTGGTTTTGATATCTATCACCTCCCTGACATCACTGTGTAAGGTTTTGGTGGTCTCTAGTTCTGACAGGCCTGAACAATGTTAAAGAAAATTGGGGCCGGAGCAATAGCCCAGCAGGTAGGGCGTTTGCCTTGCACACAGTCGGCCTGTGCCTGCCTGGGTTCAATCCTCGGCATCCCATATGGTCCCCTGAGCACCGCCAGGAGCAATTCCTGAGTGCAGAGCCAGGAGGAACCCCTGAGCATTGCCGGATGTGACTCAAAAAAAAAAAAAGAAAATTAAGGAGGGCAAGAGAGTAATATATGAATTAAGACATTTCCCTTGTGCACAGCCAGCCTTGGTTCAATCCCCAGACCATGCATGGTCCCTAAGCCCTGCCAGGAGTGATTCCTAAGCACATAGTAGGAGTAATCCCTGAGCACAGAGCCAGGAATAAGCCCTTAACATAACATGTGATCAGCCCCACAATCCCTGCAGGGAAAAATAATATAGTAAGCTGCAAAAAATATTATCAAATTATCTTTAATGAGATATCTTTGATTTTTCTGAAATATCTTGGTCACCAAGATCCCAGTTAACCTGTATAATTATTGAGTTTCAGACAATAGTTGAAAGTGAGGCCAGCACTTGTGAACAGGACTTCAGAGGGCCACGTCTTCTCTGATCTTGTAGGATCATAGAAAATGGAGTCTGAAACCATAATATCATTTATCTCCATCTTACCCTCTCTGGAAATCTTTTGGCAAGTCCTGTGCATTTTTCATTTCTTAATTCCATCCTATTTTATAGAGGAAAACATCTGTAACTTGCCTTCCTTTACATCCTGATGTGACTCTAGAGTTTATAATAAAAGCAAGAAAGATGCTCATATCTTGAGCTCTTAGAGGCAAAAAAACCTGAGAGACCCTTTCGTTAGTCTAAGAGCAGACTTTGCCTTCTCTCCATTTCCAGTCCTTTCCTATTCTAGCTGCCATCATCAAGAGTCTCTGGAGATATCTGAGGTCTTACTGATAACTCATGTCCTAAGGACCAAGCATGGTGCCTGCCACTAAGTGGGTGTGGGAAAAAAATTCCTGTGGCTTCTGTGCCTCCTGTTAGCTGTGTTCCATGTTCCCTCTCCATACAACCATGTCACTGTCCTCTGCCAGATGGCTGGAGGAGCTGCTAGCTCTGCGGGGGTGAGGAGAAAACAATGGGTTGAAGTCACAGAGCAGACACAGGAACAGACAGGAGCTGAGAGGGGTAGGGGGCGGGCGGGAGCATCGACACGTTGATACCCAGCTGCTCAGCAGGCAGACCTCCAGCCCTGAGAGTCAGAGTCAGCACCTGCACCCCTCAAGCCTACCCTCCCAGCCTTCCAACTGCCCACGGGGGAGTCATTTGGTTAGAGTCCAAACCCTCCTTTCTATGAAGTCTCCCTATAACTTCCATCTGAGCACCCTTGGCTCACAGCCTACCCATAGCCTTCAGCTCAGCTCCCAGCACAGTGGGCCAGCCCAGAACCTGAGCCATGGAATGTGAACACAGTCTGGAAAGAGCAGTGGTCTGGGGACAGGGTCTTCTCACAACTCAGTCTCCTTTCTCACCTCTTAGCCAAGTACCTAAGGCCAGAGATATGGATGCTGACATGGCCCAAACATTAGTCATGTCCTCAGAGGTGACATTACAAGCACCACACAAGCTTTTTCCTCCCAGCTGTGTTTGTGGCTTGCTGCAGCAGCCAACCTTGTGTTTCCAATATGCTTCACGACAAGAGCATAGCCCTATAGTTCTTTATCCACAACCAGGTGAGACAAGTGAATAATGTTCTGCATGAAATGGGCCACCCGGGAGATCTCCCTCTCAGCCCCTGCTCAAGACCTGCAGGGATGTGGACAGACAGCTGAGTCATGGCAAAGGAGCATGTCTGTCTGCTCTGTGCCATGCCATCAGATCACCAGGACAGGGAGCAAACGCAGTGACAAGTGTGGCATTTCCTCCAGAGAGGCAGTGTGTATACTAAGGAGGTGCCAAGGGTGGAACATTTGAGGAGAAACGTTTCCCAATCCCTCCAACCTCTAATTTGGACCAGACAGAGCTGACAGCTTGATTTATCATCATGATGGAACTTTTATGCCCTAAAATAATTGCTAGAAACCTGAATGTTTCACTATAAAAAAAATAATAAATCAACTCAAGAAATAGTCTCCATATTATTACCAAGTCCTGAACATTTCAGTGCTGACAGGAAATTTTTATGTGATATTTGAGGGTGAATCTTGAAAGATAAAGGAGTTTGCTTTGAAGGGGCACATATTAAAAAGTCTAGTACCATTAAACTAACTACCCCAGCCAATTGTAAAATTTCAGATTTATTATATTTAGCATAAATGCAGTTTGTACCTTTGAAATATTATCCAAATGAACTGGCTTCAA